>JAAOAQ010000040.1:0-100316 GCA_013396025.1 Fusarium phyllophilum | reverse complement strand
ATAAATAGGTAAATAAATTTAGTATAAGAGGAAACATTTACTCATGTCAGGCACAACGAGTTTGGAGTTATAGAGGTTAAGGTATAAATAAATTATTTGGTATCTACCTATCTGTCCAAACTTCACGTTTCCATAAATTATCTAGAGCCTAGAGGATATTAAGTGCTAGATTCAGACAAGACTTAGGCTGGCAAATTAGAGTGAAGCACTTCATTGTATGCCTCCAAGACTCAGCATGTATAGACAAAGCAATTGTGTGTCGATCGTACTTAAGCATTTATCGACCTAAGGGATAACCAAAGATCCCTCTTCAACTCCTCCACTCCCCTGCTTCGGGCTGTGCTTCGTCGTCTCTCCCGACTTGAGCAGTTGTGACGAATCCTCAACATTAGGCCATCCCGTGGCCATGAAGTCGTCCGTGACACTTGAAACAACATAGGCGTTGAGTTCCCGCTGCTCACATCTGTCCTCCTCTTCCAGTCGAACCTTGTCCTCCTCACTCATATTCTGGCGGTGGAGGCTTTTTATTTCATTCATGACGTACAGCAGGACAGCTTCTGGACAACGGTCTCGCCCCGCTGCGTGCTCCAGCTTGCGAACATACCGTCGCGTGACATCTGTAGCGCCTTCGGTAGAGAAGGCTATAACATATGACATTCTTTTATTCCAGCCTAATTGCGAATCGTCAGTGCTGTGGGCGGGCAATGCTTGCGGGAATCTCGAGTGCAGTGACTTACCTTCGCTGTATAGTTTTGGATCATCGAAAACACCCTCGCATGGATCAACGTGAACCCATCTCTTTCTGTGTTCAGAGTACACCTCGGTCCAAAGGTGGTCTTCGCTGTTCCACACCCACCGTGCCCTGGCGCCCATGGCACGGCAAAGCATCGTAAAGCAGTTCACCCACTCACCAACTCGCCCTCTTCTGGTCTGGAGGAGTTTCCAAACGTCTACATATCGGGGGAATCGCTCATACGCTAGGCAGTCTCTCCTTGAACATCTGTAGAGCTCGACACGCATAGCCCCGCAAGCTGACTCTTCCGGGCTTGGCGTAGTGAGCCCTTCAGCAAGCGTTGGAGCGGAACATGTCGGACATGGTGGATTGTTCACCCAAGTGAAAAACGAGTGTTTGAACCATTGCAGCATTGCACGGATGATGCAGTCGCTGTAACCCCACTCGGGCTGCCGTCCATCGCCATATGATTCTGCCTGGGTCTGGAATATCATGCTCTCTTCTTCAGCTTCGCTGTAGAGTCTCTCCAGCGGGATGCTGGTCAGAGCCTCGCCAAGTAATCCTGGGTTCTCGTACTTCGTTGGGGTTGAGGAGAGGGATATCAGCATGTTACGGAACTTTTTGGACTTCTGGTCGATTACATTCGGAGGCTGGGGGAACAATGGTGTCCGCAATAGTCTCCGGCTTTGGGCCGGCAGCCGTGATGCTTTTCCATTGTCAGTTGCAGTGTACTGCGGAATCGAGTCTTCCTCTCTAGGTGGACTATAGGGCGGAGTTGATTCATCCTCAGTAGATGAAACTGCTTGTTCAATAGTAGCTTGGGGGCGGCCAGTCCGTGATAGTTTCAGTTCATTCAATAGTTTAAGCCGCCACTGGTTCTCAAATCGACTTCCCAGGTCGTGGATCCAGTCTTGGTCGTGTCCCGATGTTGGTTTAGAAGAGGATGCCGTGGCGGACTCTGTGTTGTGCAGATGCGTAGCAAGGTCTAATCTTTCATCAAAGTTATATAGCGATGCGGCTCCAGTGAGGGGTAGATGAGGGGATTGCTTTACTCGCGCCTCTATGTCTTCGAATACGCGTGAAAAAGGTATCACAATTGCAGCTCCCGAATCCGGGGACCCGGCCACAATGTGTCCATACAAGTTCCCAGACTCGGCGTCAATGATCCAGGAGCCACAGTCTCCGGCCTCTAACCGCGAGTCCAAGAGGACGTTGTATACCTCCTGGTACATACTGCTGTTGGGGAGACGGGTGTACAAGGGAGTGCCTGACATGACTCCTGTAAGTGTTCCTCTAGAGGTGGAGCTCAGGATCTTGACGTCCTTGGGGCCATCTGTGACGACGCGCTGGATCTTGGCTTCGCCGTTTGCAGAAGGAGGTGAAAGGGCTATTTTATTGGCGATGCAGTGATTGAGCCTGGTCACCTCGATCAGGGCGTGGTCAAGACTAGACGGTGGTTCGTCGAGGGAGGACAGATAGACGTGTCCCAGATGTTGTGGAGGCAAGAATGTGTTCAGTGAAGGTCCTTTCTCGAGGACCCGACGGCTCTTGCAGTTCGACTCTTCCTGTGTCGCTTGCATATCTTGTGTGCTCGGCGAGAATAGTGGCTGGAGCATCTTGCTCTCGGTAGAGCTTGCGTACGACGGGCTCATGGCGGCGTCGTTGGCTTGTGCCCACCACATCTTCTCATCAGCCGTCGATGCCACATCGTCCACCTCTTCATCGTCGTCGTCAATCTCAAATTCGTCGTCGCTGACTTGGCCCTCGGTGCAGCTCGCGGCCGTGTCGGGGCTGAGCACATGACCTGCTGTGGTGTAGTAGAACTTGTCCAACAGCTGGATGATGCCACCGACGGTGGCTTGTTTGTAACAAGTTCCGTCACCTATGCTTGTTTCAACGAACAGTGGCATCCCACATGGGTTGCTCTCAAGGGACGCAAGGACAGGTCGATGATTAGATGACTCGTCTGCCAACTGAACGAGCTGATTGAAGTCGGGCGGTCGACACATGTGTGCCGTCTTAACACCAGGGAACTCGTTGAGAATGCCACTGTCCTTAATGGCATTTCTCACCTGCTTTCGATGCGCAAAGACTTCGCAGCAAAACAGGATGGCTGGGCTGGCGCTGTTTTCCGACTTACCAAACATATAGACAGACCATGTAACCCAGCTCGATACTGGCTCGACCGACCTCTCGAGGTATGCTTTAATCTTTGGAGCCAGCGTCGCGAATGCGTCTCTCGCCGGGCCTTTGGCCACCCAGCATAGCTCCCTGCCGACCTTGCCTATGTAGCGGCCGATAGATAGCTCTGGTTCAGGCCATGCGAGAGGCCTCGTTGCTGACTTGCCACTAAGTATGGCGATGCCGCTCTCCCACGATCGCAGCGGGGATGTCACGATTTCCAATGGCATGGTTCAACTTATTTCATGGTATCTTTCTCAATTCATGAGGAATATGGCTTCTCAAATCATGACATACCATAAAATGAGGGGATTCGGCCGCAGTTATATTGATGGGGGCTGTGTGCAGAGGATCATCGCGCTGATGAGGCGGAGCATCCGCCAATGATAGATGCAGTCTCATGCACCCAAACAGGGCTGGGCTGGCTGCCTCATCCGCCTTATCCTCCATCAGCGTCGCTGGACCCTGATATTTCGTATAAACCAAATACACCAGAACGGAGACTGAAACCGCAATCATGGCAGACAAGACGGAGCTCGATTCGAGCCTTCTGGATCTCCCCCTGCAGCAACTTACCAAAACAACGATAGCCAGCGAATACTGGACCTCCCAGCACCAAGATCAGCGCCTCAACAGCGTGGATATTGACCTGCAATCCTTTTGGACATACTACAACAAAGAATGCGCCAGGGCTCTCCACAATGGAGGCCGACACGTGGCTCTGCGATCGCACCGTGATGTGGTCGATTGCATTCACAAACTAAAGCGCGGGATGTTGCGCCATGACATCAAGGAGGAGCTGCGGGAGAAACTCACAGCGCTTCACGACAATGAAGACGAGATGCTCGACAACTCGATAGATCTGGCTGCCAGTCTGCTAATGATGATAAGCTTCTGCAGCTTCACGTACGGCTTCTCTGGCCGAAGCCATCTCCGCTGGAGCCATGGGTCCCTGGAGAGCTTTGTATCAGCCTACTTTGATCCTGGAGCTGCCCAGCTAGCCAAGGAGAATGTTAAGATGGAGAAGATATTCACTGCGCGCAACCTGTGTCGCATCGCAGGGCTGGATATCGTTTGGACTGATAACTTGGTAGACCATCTCCGACTGACAGATGACGATCGGCGTGTGCACATCTTTCATCACGCTTCGTTCCTACATGTCCAACAACAAAGGTTCACAATTCTTCAAGACCACTTAATGCATGAGTCCACTGACTTATCGTGGCAGTGCCGACTCCCTACTACCAAAAGGTCTCGCAGATGAGACGTTGCAGACATTAGCACTGCTCTTCCCATCCTCAGACGTGGAAACAAGGAAATGGTTCTCCAAGCTCTCCGACGCGGATCTTGACAAACGAGCCATCCAGTGTGGACAATTAAAGACGGACCATCGACGAACTGAAAAGTTTAGATTTTGGAATGATCGTCTTGTTGTGTTGAAGCAGGTCTTTGACGAGGCACAGCCGAAATCATTGTCGCAATGGTGGCATGATAGACGGAACGGTGTTCAATGGTACCGCTTTTCGATAGCTAATCTTCCGACCGATCCGCTAATACTGGTCTCATCAATAGGTACACATTCTGGGTAGCCGTCCTCGTTCTTGTGTTGACGATATTCTTTGGCTTGGTGCAAAGTATTGAAGGTGCTTTACAAGTGTATGCCTCCTTCAAAGGTCTCGACGGATCAACATGAAAGTCAGGTATAGATCCTACTGTCCCCGAGCAAAGAACCACGAGCTCTACGGAGATGTGTATGTTGGAACAATGGAAAGGCGCAGACATATCATTACTTGGCAATGCTATTCGGCATAGATTCATATAACTTATTCTGGCTAAGTGAATCGAGTTTGACCTACCCCATATTGAGTCCTGGGGTGATAGACCACGCCTGTCCTTTAAAGAGTAGACGCCCATCTTGCCTGAGTTTCTCTGGGTCAGTATAAACACACAGGCCAATTCCGTCGCTGTCGAGCTGGAACACGCGGAAGACCATATAGATCTCTGAATGGTCTTCGGTGTGGTGAATTTGTTGCATCTGTAAAAGGTCAGCCCATGATCAAAATAAACATCCCCAAAACGCTTACCAGCTGGTATTGCTTGCCGCTCATGTAGAATGCGGTACTACATGGCCCAGTCGTAGTTTTGACTTCTATATAATATCTAGGCCGCGCCCCATGCCACTCATCGTGGTCAAGATAGCCACAACCGATCAGCGTATTTGTCAAGTGTCCTTCAGCATCGACGTAGACAATATCGGCGGTTTCCCTCCCTCTCCAAGCCTGTAGATTCGTGTAGTCTGGGTGGATAGTCACGTACGATCTGATCGTACTTTGCCAATTCGTACGGTTCCAATTTGGCAAGTTAAGACATGAGAGAAGCTCGAATACCTGTACGAATAGATCAGTTAGCCTCGAAAGCCTGCGATATACACGTGAGGTTGCTCACATATAACTCGCCTGCTGCCCCAACCTTCTTGTCGCGCTCTAGCTGATTAGTTGACCGAAAGTGACCCATGATGTCCAGCCCATCGAAACTCTGGTAAGCGTCCGTATCACCTCCAGGTAGAGCGTTCCGCATATGGGTCATGTCAAATGCCCCTCTGGATGGGAATGCCGCATTCCGGGCTTTTTCAACGACCCTGTCCAGGATTGAGCGATATCTAGCGTCTTCGGAAGATTGCTGTTCAGACGGTGAGGTTATAGCTGAAAGCGGGTTTGAAGGAGCTTGGGCGCTTGGGTGGTGTAATGGCTGTGGTGAGCTAGGAAACAAATCTGATTGAGAAGAGCGATGTACCCTTCCTGAATGAGGCTGGTATGACATCTGGCTTCGCTGGGAGATGGTCTCGACGAGTGTTCCAGGAAGGCTTCCCTCTGGCGAAATCCCAGAGGATCCAGCAAATGGTGGCGTACCAGCATTTATAGAAGAACGATCGGGTGTTAGTTGTTCTGGAGATGTATCATCGGTTTCGAGGCGGCTATCTGATAGTCGTTGTTCTTGGCCTTCTTCCTCTTGACCTTCGGCCTGGTGTTCTTCTACCTCGTCACTGTTGTCTTCTTCATCCTCGTTGTCGAACGACACTGTTAAGATTCCCTGGTCGTCGAGGACATCATCAAGAACGAATCTTTCACTTGCAAAGACTGCAGTCAAGACCTTAACTATGTCCGTTTCTACTGGTCCATCGGTGAGGCTCTTGGACGAGCGCATCAGCCATGCCGCGAATTTCCTAGGAAGGACTGAACCGAAGCAGAGCTCTTGCGCTCTTCGCTCTTTTGGGACATAAATCGTGAGGTTTCCTGTCGAATCTTCGATATGCTCGTTGGCGGTTGCTACTGGAATCTCGAACGACTGTTTGTTCTGGAATATTTTCAACACAGATGATATTCTTTCGACCTCCACGACTCTCATTGCGCGAAGCTGCTCATAGAGACCGAGCGGGTTGTCCTCAAATCGAGGGCTATTGAAAGTAGAAGCAACACTACAGGATAAGCCGTTATTAGTATCTCGAGACCAAGAAATAATAGAAAATGCACCCCCTTTCAGTACGTACCGAGCAATATGGTAAGCCTTGCGTTTGAGGTCTCGGTTAGGTGTAGATATCGGACGCTCCGAATCACTGCAGATGAAAGTACTTTCTTCAACAGAGTTAGACAAGTATCGATCTTGGAGTCCCAGCCATTCGATCAACGGTCTGAGGCGACGAACTTCGTCCATCTCAAAGTCCAAAAGAGCAACCTTGTCACGAAACATTATCTTCAACTTGTCTCGATCTCCAATGGCAAAGTCAACGCTCACAGAGCTCAAAACGACAGTGCCAGTTGGGTACCTGACCGAAAAGACTTTGGCTTGTCTGATCGGCTCCGGATCCAATCGTGTCGTTTCTGTTTGTAGGAGACCATTGAGTGACATAATAGCCACCTTTGTCTCTTCCGTATTGGTCCCTGATGATTGTCGCAGTTCATCGTAGACCATCTGCAAGGTGAGCAGCTTCACGCCTAGTTTACCAACAAAGAAGTTCTCATAGGCCTCCCAACATTCATCCAGGATGGCTTTACCACGGATAACTGTTTCACTAGACCACAGGCAATCTGAGGTCTTATACCAGCCAGACTCCCCATGTCGTGTTGCACAATAGATGAGGGGAGACGCCTCAAATGCAGCTCTGTTCTCATGTTAGCCTCGTGTAGGAAACGATCTTTCCTCCTGAAACTAGCTTTCCACGTACTTCAAACGGGGCAAAGGTATTTTTGCCTTATGCAAGTAATCATAGATTGCCCGCATCCGAGGTATTTCCTCGCATCCTTCCTCCCGGAGTTCGTTCAGTTCGGTCACCAGGTTATCCAACGACGCATCTGGAATTTGAAGTGTCCCCTTGAATAGGTTCTCGATGTTCCTAAATTTCTCATTATCCATCCTTTCCACGTAGGAAGCCCTGAGAGAGTGAAACATGACCATATCTGGCGGTGCGGTCCATAAACAGAGCGGAGATGTCGTCCACATAGGATCATTCTGATTAGGGTCGAGGACACCTTCTTTATCAAAGAATTGCCTGATAATAGATTAATTGTAAGTTCGCATTTCACGAAAAAATGATACTGACGTAATCTTGAGTCTCGCGTCTGACCCATCGCTGGTAACCGTAAGTCTGGCGTATATGGCGATGTACAAGTCAAACACCTTTTGTGTTTGACTGTCTGAAGGTCGCTCGGGGCATGATCGCTGAATGTAATGAAGCATTTGGAGTAGGAAATCCATACTATCGTCTTTACTGACTGAGAAGTAGTCATTCAGGAAATGCCATTTTGATCCAACCTGTTCAATTGTGTCTGATTCCTCAAGTTTGAGAAAGGGAAATTGCTTAGGATATTCCATGTAGCGGTCGACAAGGTGTCTCAAATGTTTGAGAGGAAGCCAGGCTTCCTTCAGCTTAAGTGAATAGTCAACGCCGCAGAGTTTCTGAGCAGGTAGATCCTCAATCTTTAATCGGAGAGCCCGGTTTGTTACCAAACCTGATTTCTCGTGTAACCAGAGATGCTCAAATAACCCCAAGAATTTCTCTGGGCGGTGCTCAAAGATATACATAAAGACATCCGATAAACCGCGTTTATCTTGTGACATGAGTCTCAACCGCTCACGAACACCGATGGAATTGCAGAGCCACGTCTCCCAGCTTGGGTGGAATAAGCTCGGCTTGTCTGGGGTGCTTTCCATGTGTCTCGAGTGTAAGAGATCCACGGATAAACCTGATGAGGCGTCTTCGGCGGTCAAAAGGTTTGAAGGACTGTACGTATGGTGTGTTCCAGGGAGATATACATCCGCCTTTTGCGGGTTCTTTCGCTTCCAAGCAACAGTGACGATCTCCACTTTCGTGTATTCTTCCGGCCCATGCTTTCCGGCCTGGTGTGTCAGATAAAGAAAGTTCAAATACTCATTTAGTATTTCGAACGATAACTTATTCGAGGTGAGCGATCTGAGGATCGATGCTCTCACGTCTTCATATGTAGCCTGACAGACTCCTAGGTGTTGAAATAAGGTGCTTCGATCCAAATTACTGGATGCATGAACAGTGATAACTTTGAGGTCTAAGGATTGAGGGATGTTGATATCTCCCGTCTTTGGGAAATACACTGGCCCAGATGTAGTCGATGTCCACGCTCCGGATCTCAGAGGGAGCAAAGGCAACGACTTCAGTCTCTGTTGTATAGACAGCGAATTCTTATGTTTGGAAAGCAGTCGTGCTACAGCCGAGTGCCATTCATCGGTCGTGTTTTCTCCGTGAAACCTGGAGTTGGGACTGCGGAGATCGGTTTCCAGTAAGTTGAGGAATGTTTGCATGTTCAGTATCCCTAGCCCGTAGCCTTTGAGAATGTCTACTGTCTTTTGGGAATAGCTAGGCGAAAGATAAAGATCTTTGGTCGAGTCGTCAAACAAAGGATGTCCTTCTGCATCCTGGGCATCGCTGGCGAGAATGACAACGTCGCCTACCAGGCGCAGGTCGATTCGATTACGGGATTTGAGAACTGGTGTTTTCTTCATCAAGCTTTGTATCTCGTGATTAAGGCCTGACCAGAATGCATCGGAACCGGTATCTGAGGAGGACGGGAGGAACATAGGCCAGCTGTAGCAGAGTGAAGGATGCTCGCAGAACTGTAGAACTGCCTGAAAGAAAGCAGACGCGATCCAACCGCGAAGGTCGAGGTTCCTCCGTGATGTAGTGACAATATCCTGTCGATTGGCGTTCGTATCAAAATCGGAATGAATTAAAAACTAGATTAGAGTCAGTCATTTGTTTTAGTGTGATGATTGATGAAGCCAACCTTGTAATCGGATCTTCTTAGAGGCAAAAATGCGAACAGGTCTTGGTTCCTCTGAGTGATAAGTGGTTCAGAGTTGTCGGTAATTGGGAAAGCCAAAACGACTTCAGCCTTGGAGGAATCCTTCTTAGCCTCTTCGGTATCAGGAAGCTCGCGATTGTCGCTCCGGGCCAAGTTGGTCGCCATTTGTCTCGTGATGTGATAAATTTGACTTGTGGTAGCCTCATCTCCACGAGCACCAGATGTAGTCTCCAGAGACACGCGATACTCGTCGATCTTGTGCTTACGGAAGTACTTTGATCGTTCCAGTTCACCATTCTCATCGTAGAACTCCAGGCTGATTTGCTCAAGCTTGCGCAGGAAGAGCAAACAAGTTTCCTGTAGATCATCAAATTGCATAGAGATAATCCTCTTCAGATGTTGAAGTTCGTCTGGGTCTCCTTGGTCATGGATGTATAGGGTCGTGCGAGTTAGAGGGCTGGGGATGGCCTCAACTGGACTTACCCAGATAGGTCTAACCATGCCTATACCTGGGTCCGTCTTGTTATGCCGAAACTCGAATGAGAAATTCCCAGACTGAATATGAACTCTAGATGCAGCGATAAATACGGACTTGAAACCAATACCTTTGGCGCCGATATATCCGTGGTGAGCTGACTTGGTGCTTTGTCCAACAGCGCAAATAGCTTGTAAATCTGACTCTGTAAAGCCATCTTCGTTGCACTCGACGATGATCTTTTCTGGATATATCTTAAAAGAGACGAAAGGTAGTGCTTCTGCTTTGTGAGCCTTGTTGAAGATGTTATCCTCTGCATTCTGAAGAAGTTCAAAGACAAACCGAGCACCACTGCCATAGATCTGCTTTGCCAATCTAGCGGATGGTGTCAGTAAGTGCAATAAGAAACTTGGCCCAGATTAGTAGGCACTTACATCTTGACGGAGTGCGATACCGCGCTTTCCATCGCCAGCCAGTTTTCATCAATCTCCCGACGATATTCGGCATTAAATTGTTCGATATCGTCCATCATTTGTTCGTTCAGAAACCCATACTTTCTAGTCAACCGTCGCACAATTTGCTCCGCCTCCTGTATGGTAGCCATGGTTGGCAGGTAAGGCTTATTGTGTTCGTTTTCTGTATGGGGACGATAGCTAAGCAATGGCTGGGTAGTAGATGAGGTATTTGAGAATCATTTGGGGAAGAGGGGACAGAGCGGGACTATATGTCTTTAAAGAAAGGCCGGTGTCTTGAGAAAGCCAACTGAGGCATCTCTTGACTCCCTCGTCTTAGTGCGACGACTGTTCTGCATGTTGGTCACAACATCCTGGCTTGCTAATTTCAGCTCACACTTCAGGTGTGTTTCCCTTGATGCAGGTCAGCGGCACATCGTGGTCGGCGTGTGAATATGGAATCGGCAACTTGGACAGTACGTATGCTAGGTAGGCCTGTTTAGCGATCAGATAGAGGCAGCACAACCTAACTACTCTCAAAACATTATTGTCTTTTCTGTATGTTTATCCAGCCAACGTTCCTGTTTGAGCCATTCATGTTGAGAGAGCTAAGTTGAAATAGGAAATGTGGTGCCTACCGCGGCGGTAAAATGGCAGTAGAGATTGGCCACATAGCGACCCCATCCTTGCATGTTGAGAGTCCTGAAACCGGGGAACCAACACATCGGCAAGAGGGTCGCTGTTTTCATAGCTGACCCCCATGCTTTTATCAATGCGTTGATGGTTGTAGTATGGCTAGGTATGACTTGAGCATTGCGTACGCTTTGGGGGGGATACACGACCCTTGACGGGTTTGCTTACGCCAAATTCGCTGGCGATCCACCGATTTCGGGGTCGTTCTTTATTTCCTCCCCAGCGTGTTTCAAGGATAATCTTGCGCCATAACTCCCTACATCTGGTGACAAACACTGGCATCTGGCTTACACCATTGTCCATCTATATATGCTTCGCCTACGGAGCAGGCAGTGCAATGAATTGGATTAACCCTGGCCGGGTCCCTCAGGAGCCTGGCCGCCTTTATGTCGCTCGTGGGGTCCGAACATGCCCCTCTAGTTCAAGCTGCACGGCATGTCGTTCATTGACTTTCGTAACGATGTAGGGCACGACAACTGAGTAATAGGAGCATCGACTTGATAACCAGCGAGATTGCGAGGTCAATCAAGCACTGCGCCGACAGCAAAATCACAGATATATAGATAAGTTTAGTACAAAAGGACATATTTATGTAACTTAGGTTGGGCGCATGATTTTAGGGGCATAGAACTTAGCATTTAAATAAATCATTCTTGGTATTCTATCTATCGAAACCCGACAATAACCCAACCATAAACTCATCGTTACACAAGGATATCAAAAGTCCCTTCCCAACGCCGCGCATCATCTATCTCATCTCTTCTAAAAGTAAAGTCTTAGTTTCCCATTCGCATAGCGTTCACAAGTCTATGTCTTGCGCCCTCTCGGCGACCATCGCCTCGTCCGGGACTCTCAGTGTAGGAGTCCTGGCGACGCGCATTGTCATAGTAAGACTCGGTCTCTCCAAGGCCTACCTTTGAGGGACGAGGAGGTGGCGGTGGGGGAGCATGGCCTGGTGCAGTTGCCTGTTGTTGAGGATGATAGACTGGCTCCCAGTCGCGGTTGGCCTGGTAAGGGCCGTTCTGGTACGAGTCCTGAGTTGGGACGGGAGGTCGGCTTGCTCGCTGTTCCTCCCGCTCAGTGCGCTCGTCCCGACTATCGCGGTTTCGCCGGGTGGAGTCGTTGCGGCTGGATTGAGGAGCCGGTTGTGCCTGGAGAAGACCGCCTTGAGGTGCACCGTTCTGGGGTACTCCATTCTGAGGCGCTCCAACCTGGCGACGGCTTACCTCTCGTGGCGTCTGCTCTTCGTCATCCGTTTCTGCATCGTCATCGTCATCCTCGTAGGCTCGTAATTCGCTTCGCATAGCAAGGCTGGCGCAGATGTTTCTAGCTTCCTCAATAGCCTTCTTCTGCAGTTGGAGAGCCTTGCGGCGCTCACGGGTTTCCTTGTTCTCGGCAGCAATAGCCTCGATGGTGGTGTCTGGCATGCGAAGAATCTCAATAGGATTAAACAGTCGCAGCATACCAAGCAAAAGGTGTCGCTCGACGAC
Organism: Fusarium phyllophilum; assembly: GCA_013396025.1. NCBI lineage: Eukaryota > Fungi > Ascomycota > Sordariomycetes > Hypocreales > Nectriaceae > Fusarium > Fusarium phyllophilum. Next base: position 87,960 of record JAAOAQ010000040.1, on the reverse strand, counting down.
CTGAGTAATGACGTTGCGTGTAAAGATGCGTGCAGTAAGGTCGTAGTAAATAAGCATCTTCTCCAAGACCTCTTCGGCCTCTGTGTAGGTTCCGCCGTTCTCAGTAGCTTCGGCACGCCACTTTCGAAGACGCTCCTCATACTCGGGGTCAAAAGGCTGGATCTCGAGCTCCATGTCGTCGGTGAGACGTCCAAGCTCGGTGTCGGCGCTTTCGACAAGATCCTTCATTCTGAGCTCGAGGAAGTGCATGCGAAGAGGGTCGCGCATACGCATGGGCCAGACATGATCAATAACATCTGCAAGGAACTCGTTGCAAATGACACCGACGTTGTCCTTGTATTCTTGTGCAAGAACAGGCCAGTTTCTGGAGTAGTCCTGGAAGAGGATATAAGGGGCTCGAGGGTTGGAGTCGAGGGGAAGTTCGTTACCCCGGATCTGGCGAAGGAGAGGCTCAACTTCAAACTCGGCAAAGTCCTTCTTTGAGCGATCTCCAACGGTGCCTGGAGTGGGAAGTCCGTTGCCTTCAGCAGCGCCATTCGTACCATTCACGCCATTTGCGGCGGGAGGCTGGCTCTTCTGGAACGTAACCTTACGACCGTGCTGTCGGAACCTTCGAGCGAAGCGCTCACTCTCGTCACGAATGCGAGCTCGGAGCTTCTGTGATGGGGTACCCTTGGGGCTTGACTGTCTGGCAAAGAATCGCTCACCGAAAGGGTTCTTGTAGTTACCGTTCACCGCAGGAGTGACGAGGTTGTTGGATGCCGTGAAGAGCTCGCCCATCTGGAAACGCATCTCCTCCGGGGTATCTTTGCCAACACCCATGGCCTTGAGCTGACTCTCGCAGCCTTCCAAAGCTTGCTGGATCTGGCGACGAAGAGTCTTGACATGCTTGCCGATATGGCGCTGGAGCTGAGTGCTCAGCTTAGCACGAAGAGCACCAATACCCCACATCTCTGGTGGGAGGGTTGCCCATTTTCCACGAGAGAAGAACTCGGCTTCTCGGTTGGCGCGATCCTTAGGAGTCTGCCATTGCTCGCCTGGTCCAGGGTTGAGCAGGACATACCAGCCGAGCTTGAAGTTGTTTTCTTGGTCCTTGTTGGTGACAAGTTCAATGAACTTTTCTTCGAGACCGATACGCTCGGTCATGTCGGGCTTGGTGAGGACACCGATTGTGCGTGATCCCTTGGGATCAAAGTAGCGGGCCTTCTTGAGGATAGGAGCCTGAACATAATCGTTGTTTCCGCCGATAACAGCAAGAATAATAGTTCGGGAGCTCTTCATGTATCGATCGGAGAGGGCTTCGATGGTTTGGATGTCAGACTCGGATTGATCGCGGTTGGCGACACGGACAAGACCGGGGAGATCGACCAGAGTCAAAAGCGGCATGTCGGGGCCCTCCTTCTCAACGACGAGGATATCGCGAGCGGCGAAGCGACCAGGAATGCTCTTGGGAGCGATCAACTCTGTAGCATCGCGCATCATGGCATCAAAGGGTGTGTCACCGGTGACATCACCACCCCATTGCAGCAGGCGAGCTTGATCATTGTAGGGTCGTGTCTTGTCGGGAATAATGGAAACCTTTAATTTCGTCTCCTTCGCTCGTCGCATGCGAATCTCGGTCGCAAAGCGTGTGCAGGCGCCGGCATCGCGAGGAAACGGTGTGCCGGTGAGAGCCTCGAGAACGGAGCTCTTACCAGCGGACTGATCGCCGACAACGACGATTTGGGGCAGTTTGACATCATCGAGCTGTGCGAATTGGAGCTTGTCGATAAGGTCTAGCAGGCTTCGTTGCTCAGTTGCAAGGCCCTGATCACCCAGCGACGATTCAAGCGAAGGGCGCATTTTTGTATAATAGAAGCAGAATAAGAGGGGGTTGAAAAGGGAAGGTTTTGAGCCTCGGGCTTCGTCATTTATAAGTTATAGCGCTTGGGCTTTGGTTCGCTCTTTCTTGGCTGCCTCTGTGACCGGATGGTTATGGTTGCGCGGCTGCCAAGCGTCTTTCAGGCCTGGAGGCGACCAAATGATGCCCAGCGTGCGCTAGCGTCATACTTACTGCGCCACCCTCAACAGAAGACCCCTTCAAGTCTAAGTGACAAAATAAGTTAGTCCCTCAATGCTGCCCATGACAAGCTTGGTGACCAGTTTATTTCCTCCCTGATATTTATCAAGTCTTAAGTCCTATGGTATAGAGAAAGCTTTCAACATTGAGGCGGCTTACTGGAAATGCTTATTCCAAAGTCGCCTGCCATTGAGTCTAGATAAAGTATAATTAACTCTGCCAAAGCCTTTTATTACTTAGGATCCAACAGATGTCTTGAGTTTTACTATGTATTGCCTCCTCGAGAAATAACTGATGTGTGGCGTGTGGCGTGCCTGTCTGTGGCTGTGCATATGAAAGTCTTGGCACATACGACGCTTCGATTACGTCGCACGTGAAATGAGCTTGTTCTTTCCCCTCCCGATTTGTTAACAGACTTGTTTGAGCTGACTTTTATTTTACATTATTTTATGGCTTTTTACCTGCTGCCTAGAACTGGCGCCGATTCCTATTGACTTTGGACTGGACTGGCAGTCATACTCATGATGGGTGACGTAGCCAACCGCGTGTAAAACACGTCTACTCACCCTAGACCTGTATTGGTTAGAAATGCTGATAGGTAAAACTTGAGATAGGTCAGACATTGCTGCATAAATCTGTTTATAGAACGCTTTCCTGATATATATTACTATATAAAAGCTTCTACTTAGTTTAAGAGGTTTTGAAAAATGTGCATAGGAGAGGCCCACAATAACCTGCACAGATCATCACCTGGACGACCTAATTCCATGGCTTGTCCGACCATACCTCAAAATCCACTGGCTTCGGTAGATAATAGTGAAGGTCATAGTTAACAATACCGTCATCTTCCTCACAGTAAAGACGTAGAGATTTGCATGTACCCCATTGCGGAATTTCACTGCCAAGTTCACTACTCACAAGAAAAGCTTCCAGGTTACAGCCATAGGGTGTCGCCTCAGCCTTATCCCCGAGATCATCGTACCAATCATCCCAAAAGTCCAGAGGTTCATTACCATAGGCATACTCGCCGTTGTGTTCAAAACGCCATGACTCGGTTGCGTGGCCAGCTGTACCACTTACTTGCCAGTACCAAACCTGACCTTTGGCATCTCGTCCCCAGTCCCACCGTGGGGAGTTTTCGATTCTAAGAAGATATTCGTCTTCTTCTCTGTCGTAGAAAGGCTGCATGTCGGTGTTTAAATCAGAGTCATGGTCTTCGGCAGGGACTTCTGGTCTTTCTGGAAGTTCCCTCTCGGTGGCGAACTTCTTTAGTTTTCCTTGTCCATCTCTCCAGAGACCCATTTCCGAGTCCCACGTATGTTGTCCTTGGACAGTCCAGGAGTCATCTTTGGGCTTTTCTCGTTTTTCAAAAGGACTGTCAACCTCTTCGTCAGTGACAGGGTCGTAGAAAACTTCATCTGAGTCAATCCATAGCCCCGTCTCGAAATGGTAGATCCTTCGAGGTCCAAGACTATGGGCGATGCCATGTTCGTCTCTTCGTTCAAAGGTAGCAGAATCCAAAGCTTTGATATCCTTGAAATCATATTCCCTCTTTTGCCAGAGGTTGTCCCGCGTGGCATGGAAGGCTAAAAGCTCGCAGGTAGTTGTGTCGAAAACCAGGGAGTGTGTAGATATCCGCGTCTGTTTACCTATAGTAGATGGCAGTGGCATTTTCTGATCAGGGTTATCCAGTCGGTTGACGTAAGAAAGAACTGTCTGTTCATTCATACGCTCATGCGCTGTTCTATCGGACAACGAGGAGTCGCTGTCGTAGTAATCGCCGCAGTCCTCGCCATAGTCATCGCCGTCGTTGTCAGCGTCGTCTGCCGACGCTATAACGAACGTATCCAAGTGCAACGAATTCAAGTTTGCAAGTTCCGTAAGAAAGGAACCATAGACGTTCATGGAGGTGAAGTGCAACCTTCTCAGTGTCTTCGTGTGGTGTTGAATAAAATCGACAGTCCGGGAGACCCAGGCATCCCTGGCGGGTCCAATACCTTTCATTTCCACAAATTCCACACTAGTAAGCTTGGGCAGTGTGGGGATGATACTAGGAATGGACATAAAGGGAGCCTTCTCGGTGCATATTCTCAAGCTCCTCAAGTTTCTGGCATTCTCAAGGGAAACTGTAAACCCTTCGGAAGCTTGATTCTCGCCATCTTCACCACAAAGACACAGATCCAAGTGAACGAGATGCTCAAAAATATTAACCTCCAAAGGCTCTTCCATTTGGAGGAGAGCTGAACAGGTCTGGAAGCCCTCATCTGAGTAGAACAGGTGGGTAATCTTGTTTGTTGGCGGTCCGTCGTTGGTCTGACTTGCAAGAGATTCGAGTAGCGGAATGAAGTAATCCGTAAAGCCAATGTTGTAGCTTAGACTTGCCGCCTGTGTCTGTAAAAGAGGCCTAAGACTGCTGATGGTTATGGAGAAATCCGAGTAGGGGTCCCGAAGGCACCGCTGCCCATCTATGGGCCTTGAAACCAAAGTATGTAGATTAGGCATGTTGTTGCGAACAGCAGACACAAATTCGTCCGGAGAATTTGATTCCGGAATTATACGCCCGTTTTCATGTATCATATGCGCGGTATAGGACCCCGGGCGACTGGGGAAACCCGAGATATGCTGGAAGTCAACCAGAAATTGCACGAACCCGGTGAGCTCCATGATGAAAAATTTGTTCCCATCCCCGTCATCATCATAAAGCTCCGGGGGCCTCCGAAAAGGATAATAAGTCACGTAATCCGAGTCAAACGCAAGCTCTTCCCAGACGAGAACTCGAACTAGGGAGGCAAGGGGAGACCTTGAAAACTCGAAGAAGTGCTGGAAATCTTGAAGAAGAGGGGAAATTCGAACTTGATAGAAAAGAGTGCGCGAGGCTTCAGTAGAGAGTTGGCGACAGGTGAGCCTGAGTGACTTGATATCTCGCCTCGACAAGCCATGATCAAGCGAGAAGACCTCGGCGAGAAGCTCCTGGGGCAGGGTAATAAGACTCATGATGATCTGTAAAAAACCGATGTCGTGAGAAGCTGTCTGGGCGAAGAAAGAAAACTTCAAGATCTATCTCAAGGGACAAAAAGACTGGGGAAAATGTAGTCTTATAGCGAGACGAGAAGGGTGATGAGTTGTGAACTTTGAAGGCTGTTAGGTTTTGCGGGACCCAATGGGAGCGGCAAGAGGCTTGCCAGGCTCTGAGTTGACGAAACTTACACAATCCATTAAATCGAAATCTGCTGATATTGTGAAGGTAATGTTATGGTTGCTGCTTACTAAACCTGGTGCAGGGTTTGAGTTAATCCAGACTTATCAAATGTGATGGTTGAGCGATTGGCTTACAAAAAACCCAAGGCTCAACAAATATCCCATAGCCGATAATAGAGAGGCCTCAGGCTCATTAAATATGTATCGTCGAATCTTGCCTCCCACTTTGTCTTCAAGTCACTCTCCATTACAGCTTTGCTTCAAAACGCCATGATTGGCATGGGAAACTCAATGGCGGCGGCATCGCCTGTATCAGGGACATCGTAGTTGACGGATACCGATGGTAAGTCTGGCCCCAAAGCAGCCCAGGACCTCTCCAAGTCCTCTTGGAAGTGCTGGACTATCCAGAAGCCTGTGAGCTCCAGCCGGCGTTGCAGGTCGCGGCGCACAACATCTCTATCCTTGTCATCAGAGAGCAAGAACCCAAGAGCGTATACAGGCCAGGTCCCCATGAAACACTCGGACCAGCGATGATCCCCAGTACGTCTGGACAGGATCTGAAGTGCTGCACAAGCTTGCCAACTGTCTGTGGGAGACACCTTGGGAAGACCTGTGTCTGGGCCAGAGGCAATGAGATGTTGCATGAGGATAGAAGCGATCATGGCGTATAAACAGTTTGCATCTCTGTTCAGCATGTCGGAAGCATCGGTCTGTTCCACAGCCTCCAGGGCAAAGTCCTCCCATGTTGCGACCTCGGTCTGAAGCTTGAGGAGATCTTCCATATTTGCGAACTCTCTCCCAAGGCAAAGCTGGCCGAGAAACGTGACGAGTCGCATGATAGCTAAGGGCATACCAAGGACGGGGCTATTGAGACTCAAGAGGGCAAAGTCCACATTGTCAGGATGCTCTAGGAGCTTCTCGGAGAGAGCCCAAAACTCGGAGTCCAACGGCTGGAGGGATATGTAGCTAGTCGCGCTAGACCAAAGACCATTGTTCAATAGGAAGACTTCATATAACACACTCTCAAGTGCCAGGCGGAGAAAAGCCGTAAGGTCGGTGCTTGTCGCATTCAACATCCGGGAGACGATGATCTTAATGGCGGCACTGACGTGTTGAGGTTGATCATCCCAGGAGGAGGAGCCAGACATGATGTTGAAAGAGTAGAGAAGCACAATAGTGACAAGGATATCATCGTCCTTCTCTGGTGAATCTTGATAGAGTGAGTCTGCCAGTCTGGAAAGCGAGTCTGTGTAGTACTGATGCGAAACATGGCACATGCCTGACGGCCCTCGGATAGAAACAAAGGATGTAGCACACGCCATGAGAGCAGGCGACAGACTCTTGCGCGATACCATGATGGTGCGTATGGCACTATGCCATGTCTTGTAGAAGACGGAGCTGCAATGTGGCAGTAAAAGAAGTGGCGTTCCCCGACGGCCGAATTCGCGGAAGAGTGTCCACTCGATATCACAGCGTTCCCGTTTACGAGCCATGACACAGTCGGCGAGCAGAAGCTGCGATGCCACTATAGAAAGCGACGGAACCGATGGACCATGATGATGAGCCTTTAAAGCCTCGCGAAGCCTGCGTGATCTGAAGCGGCGGTCGATCAGGTCTTTGTCCAGAGGCCACTGGCAATCGCGTGGGACTCGTGAAGTACAGCAGGCTCGGCAGACGGGAGTTCGCTCGTCGCACTTTATGCGGTGTCGTCGGCATGGAAGACAGCCCGTCTTGGCACGCAGCTTGGGCCGCTGAAGACTTGTGGTCATGTTGAATTGCTACTGGGTCAATTGGCTGAACTAATGCGTGTTACGACGCTGTGTTGGGAAGTCGGGAGATTCGTCAGGGATATCTGAAGTCGTGTGTAAGAGAGAGAAGGTAAATGGCTTGTTCTGCCTATACACGATGGAATTGGTTATCTCTATCACTTGATCACCCAGTCAAAGGATCGATAAGGCCCAGACTCAAGGGTCAAGTGCCTCAGCTCAAGATAAGCTATCATGGTGCATACCCTTCCCCAAGCAAGTTTGCGGGGAAGCGCACTAGTGAAGCATGAAGCTGAGAACGATGCGCTTCATTCGCTCACGCTATTTTAGTTCATGCATTCTCGCAAATGCATATGATTGGCTCAGCAGATAGATGTCTTGAGGAGATTGGAAATGGTGGTTACGTCCATGTTAAAGGTCCAAAAGCCTCGGTAATAGTTCACTCCGCAATGGTTGCTTGCACTACCACCAAGGGATCGCAAATACATTTGATTGGGTTACGCACATCATGTTTGATAATTGTCCAATCATTAATATTTCCTGATTGTCGATGAATACTATCACGGGTGACATTGTCTTCGGCTTAGTTTGCAGAAAGGCCTCTGGAGCACTATAAAGCCAGGCATGCTACTCACCTGTTCTCTGTTCATCTTCAGCCAATTTCTATACTATTCTTGTGAAGCTCAAATTACATACCAGTCCAACCGTCATGCAAGTCAACAACCCCGTCCCCGTGCCAAAAGGTACACCAGAGCACGAGGCCAAGCGTGCAACTATTCTCAAAGCACTCGCCGACAAAGTGCCCGCAGAGTTCTGTCTGGGTCCCGAATTCTTCAAAGACACCCCTCTCGATGTCACTAAGATCCTTTCTGTCTGTGGTCTACTCACGGACGAGGAGATAGCCATCACTGAAAACTATGATGCAACTGGCCTTGCTGAGGCTATTGCCAGACGCAAGTATACTTCTGTGGCTGTTGCGAGAGCATTTTGCAAGCGTGCAATTATCACCCATCAGCTTACTTCCTGTCTTACACAGTGGTTCTATGATGAATCAATCCAGCAAGCTACAAAGCTGGATGAGTACCTAGCAGAGCATGGCACCACGATAGGACCACTCCATGGTGTCCCCGTCAGTATCAAGGATCATATTCCCTTGGCCGGGACGTTCGCTTCGCTGGGTATTCTGTCCACGGCCGAGTACGACCAGCATGACTCTCCGCTTCCAGCTGTTCTTCGCAAGGCCGGCGCTGTCTTCTACTGTAAGACGAACCAACCCCAAGCCCTGATGCACGGCGAAAGTGACTCCCCTTGGGGCCGCGCCTTGAACCCGTACAACACCACTTTGACGCCTGGAGGGTCCAGTGGTGGTGAAGGAGCCCTGATTGCTATGAAGGGCTCGGTCCTCGGCATTGGAACCGACATTGGTGGCAGTATCAGGATCCCTGCTGCGTTCAGCGGCATCTATGGATACAAGCCAACAAGTGGCATTCTGACAACGAAAGACTTGGTACATGGACCTATGGTAGCTGAACTCACCGTCCTGGCCAACGCGGGTCCCATGTGTCGATCAGCACGCGACATGGACCTCTTCATGCGTATTCAGCTTGCTGCCAAGCCACATATCAGAGATCTGACTTTGGTCCCCACGACTTGGACTGGCTTGTCGACCCAGCTAGGTGTGACTCTTGGCCGTCCACTCAAAGTTGGCATCATGACACACGATGGCTTCATTCAGCCTCAGCCACCTCTCAAGCGTGCCCTGTCATGGGCCAGTACCATTCTGTCAGATCCTCGACTGTCAGGGCTTATCGAGGTCAAGCCTTTCTTACCTTATGGCGTGAAACAAGCCTGGGACGAAGTCAGACAAGCCTACTCCCCTGACGGCGGCATTCCAACTCGTGATGCTATCCTAGCAACGGGCGAGCCAATCTATCCTCTTACCGAATGGATTTGGAAGGCCGCCGCTCCCAAGGGCATGTTGACTGCCGGTGAAATGGCTTACGTACGCAAAGCATGCCTCGACTTCCGACATGCTTTTGCTGAGGATTGGGAGCGCCAGGATATAGACGTTATTCTTTGTCCCACTGGCGTTGGTCCGGCGACGACTCATGACACAAATTTCTATCTTATGTATACAGCTCTGTGGAACTATCTTGACTGTCCTGGCTTGGTGTTCCCTACAGGACTCAGGGTTGAGGAGGATGAGACATATGATGCTGATTATAAGCCTCTGGGACCTGAATGCTCTCATGTGAAGGAACTCTGGGAGAGTGGGAACTTCACAGGAGCTCCTATCAACCTTCAGCTTGTGGGGAGGAGATATCATGACAATCAGCTATTCGGAGCTTTGAAGCTTCTCCAGGACGCTCTTGGACTTGAATGAGCGTTGCAAAGAGGAAACGGAATATGTATGCATATCTTTTCAACCTTTAGGTGTTATCTGTGTTGTAGAGGGTGTAAGTGGTTAGTTTATAGCTGAGAATATCTTCTGAAATCTTCTCGAGGTCCAGGAGGAGCACCTCAGCCACCACTAAACATAATCTCGCCATGTTCAGAATTCAACGCTCTACTGCCACTTACTGCGACACTCAAGACCCATCTGTGTCTGATACTCTTTGCTGAAGCTAAGGTTATCATGGCCTCTATACCCCGACTCACTTTCGGACATCACCTTGATTTTAGAAGCGTACTTTTTGACGGTGCGAATCGATGTTGCCGACCAAAATATGCAGTCGCAATTTAACTTGATATTCATAAACGATAGCCATGATAGCGCTAACAAGTACCGAGACCAAAGGTGTCCCTGCCTTTCAACATGGTAACCATTTAAACAACCTCGCGGGTCTGCACTTGAGTCTGCTGTTCGTCTGCCTTTGAGTCTCCAAAATGAATCTGCTTCTCGACAGCAGCAACAGTCCTCTCCTTGAGTTCCTCGTCCTCGAAAACTATTATCTGTTAGAATTTCCCAACTAAAGCAATGGGAGCGAGACAACATACGGAATGCAAGTTCCTCGAGGGTTCGGCCACTGGTCTCGGGATAGAGAAGGTAGACGATGACAAATTCGAAGAAGATCCAACCACAGTAAATGGCCAGGTATCGCCACTTGATCGCATCGAGAGCAATGGAGTTGACGTTGGTGGAGAAGAAACCAGCAAGCTTTCCGAAAATCTGTTGGACACCGATACCACGGCTTCGCATCGAGTAAGGCCAAAGTTCGACCAAGTAGGCTACAAACCGTTAGTTTGTGGTTGAAAATTGTGGCTGATGACTTACTGTATGTGAGAGCGTTGTTTCCGATGGCGTAGGTTGGCGAGTAGGCAAAGTAGAAGAATAGAGCGGCAATACCAGCAGCATTGTTCTTCTGGCCCTCGGGAACAGCTTGAATTCTCTCAAGAGATACAGTAATGCCGATGAAAGCACAAAGCATGAGAGCAGCGGAAAGCATGTACATGTGTCGACGCTTGAAGCGGGTAACAATCAAAGCAATGATGGTAGCATTGAGAAGACTCCAGCAAGCATACGCGAGGTTGATTCGGGTCTTTGTGTAGTCGTCGGTGAAGCCCATCATACCGAAAAGAACACCGGAATAGTAGCTCAGAAGAGTATTACCGGAAAGCTGGGTGAAGAGACCGATGAAGATGGTGACAACGAATCGGCGGCGCATACCCGCGGTGCGGACAACCTCGAACCAGGTCTGCTTGGACGCTTCCATCTCGGCCTTGATGGTCTCTCGGATCTGCACGATTTCGGCCTGGACAAGCTGGGAGCTGGCATCACCCTCGGCGTGGTACTTGATGAGAACCTGAGCGGCTTCTTCTTCACGGTCTTTGGAGACGAGGAAACGAGGAGACTCGGGGAGGAGGAAGACGGTTGAGATCTGGATCAATGAGGGGACGATCTGCAGCAGAGAGGGCAGACGCCATGACCAGTTGTTGGTGATGGGAGTTGTGCCCAGAGCGATAGCAGAGGCGAGAATCTGACCGATAAAGTAGGATGCGTTAAACAGAGAAGTAAGAACAGCACGCTCCTTGGGATATCCCAGCTCACCGATGAGGGCAGAGCCAGAGATAATACAAAAGAGGATTCCAACTCCGAGAATCATACGGGCAATGATGTACATGCCAACTGAGAACTCGTCAGTAAATCGAATTTTGCAAGGAACACAGGTCTCATACCGTGCTGGGCGAATCCCTGGATGATAGCACCGCCAACCATAATCAGAGAACCAAGCATAATGGACCATCTTCGACCGAATCGCTGAGCGAACCAAGGCGCAAATGGGACCGCAAAGATAGAGCCGAGCTGGTAGGAAGAGTTGACAAAGCCGAGCAGACCAGGTTCGATGGCCCACTTGCCTTCGGCGTTCTTTCGTCCGTCACCGAGATCTATAAAAACCCGTCAGCTCTGAACCAATTCTCCGTAGGCGTTGCAGGCGATTCGTACAGTGGTGGAAGTTCTGAGAGTACTGCAGCGTGTTGATGAGTTGCGAATCGAAACCAGAAGTCATCTCAACACCCATACAGCAGAAGAACAACCAGACGTACATAAGACGCAGATTGGGCTTCTTGTACCATGGCGTCTTGTCCTCCTCGACGAGACGAGTGACGATGGGGTCCGCGGCACTACCAACGTTGACCATGTTGGCGAATTGGCTCTTCTAAGCTTGTCGAGTTGGGTTTTATGCAAGGGGCCCGTGTCTCCAGAGTTGAAGGAAGAAACCAAGCTTGAGAGGATAGGAAACGAAAAATGAATTTCAATGGGGCATTGCAGATCATATTATACATGAGCTCTTCCCCGCGAGCGTGTAGATAAGATAGAGACATTATGAACCTAGCGGTAGCTTAACCGAATTCTCCGTATATAGGCTAAATATGGAGATTGTCTGGGGAAACATGGAGTCTCCGCAAAATACTTGGTTTCGACCGCTGTTGATGTTGCATCACGACGTGACATTCCCGTCAGCGGCCGACCACACAGGGACAGACGATTCGCTCGCATGCAGCCAAACCCCGGCCTAGCTCAGGTTGACAGTCCCCCCAGAATTCTCCCTTCCTCTCTATTGTATCCAAACGGATTCTCGAGCCGAGGTGCTGCTCTCGGTCCAACTCTTGCGGTTAAACGGACCGGCTGATGGTGGTGCTAGCTTATGCTTAAAGCGCTGATCGTTTTCTATCTTTGTATTAGACATATGTCAGATCTAAAACCACATGACTGCTACCGCAAATTTTGCGGGGTCGGCCATACGAGCGAGCTTGAACGAGCTGCCTAGCATTTTTGGGGTAGACCTTGGGGTTTGGGTGGGGGCCGGTTCTGCAATTTCCCGTCCATTTGAGTGAAGTGATGCCTGAGTTATGGATACTAGGGTGTAGGCTGACTGGCTGAGACTTGAATCATGTTATTCGTAACTAACTTTTAATACTGGGCTGATATAAACACGGTAAACATCCTCGGCAAGTGAATATAGCCAGCCATTTAGCGTCGTCTATATGTCAGCTCCGTTTCACCTCATCTCACCAACAAGCCTCTTCCCCAGACCTCATGGAATAATTCTCGAAGACAAGAAATAAGCATAAGCTTCAAGCAAGAGATGTTAGTTTCATTTCCCATCTAACATTTTTGGGGAAGAGGGTTGCACCGGGATTGTCAATCCCCTGGTCGTTCAGCTCATCAACCGTTCACCTGGAACCGGCTTTTCAGGCTAAACACCCGGAGAATGCGAGAAACCATTAAGTATTTAAAGCTTGGCAGCTGCTGCAAAAACGAGAAGGACAACACCCTGGGAGGGTTGACAGTGAGCCCTCCCAAATGCGTGGGGGAGCCCTCGTGTGTCGCCGCCATCTCCGGATGAATCCTTCAAGCATCCTTTGATTTGAATATGCATACTTTCCAACATGTTTTGGGCCTATTGACAAAGACGGCGGGCCGAAAGGGTGACGGTGAACCAGCCGGGTGAGTCGTCCGAGCCAATGGATGGTGAGATTTTGTAATAGGGCTGTCATTGCGATGTCATCACTGGGCTTAACAAAAATCCCTTCTTCCGTGTGTGATGCATCGATAATGGCAAAAGGAAATGAAATTGCATGCCAGCTGGGGGATAAAGTTGTCGGGTGATGAGCTTGGCAGATGTCGATGAGACATTGGCTTGTAGGGTAACATTTTAAGATCATGCATGTTCTGGTTAAGGCTGATGTTCTGGGGGGTATGATCAAGGTTGCTGAGGGAGAAGTAAGGGGTAGAGTATATAGATGCCAAAAGTTTTGCGGATTGTATACTTAGGGCGTGTGGTCTAGGGGTATGATGTTCGCTTCGCATCTTCATGCATCTGCGAAAGGTCGAGGGTTCAATTCCCTCCTCGTCCAACCTTTTGCTCTTTGCTAATTCTATTTTATTTATGTAATATTTCTTCTCACCAGATAAGATTTAAACATTTCTGTTATACTTACTCATGCTCTCTATTTCTTTACTACATTGTCTGATTTAAGCTTTAAGTTATAAGTCTAAACTGCTAATAACATTAAGTGAGTATATGGGCTGGGATGTATTTCAGAAGCTGACTATTCTAAGCGATGTATCTGGATCTTAATATGCCATTCTATAGCTCTTGTTACAGACGCGCTATACACAGTCCTTGGCATATTGCCCTTTAAGACTGCCCCTTTCTGAAACTTGTAGTTAAAACTGGTTATTATCAGTTAGATGTTCCTAAGTCTGATACTATTCAGACTTCTATTAAACGATTTAGTATAAGGACCTCCATATAGAGGTAGCATGGTAGGATTCTCTTTAAATGAATCTGTTAAAATCCTTCTTAAATGTCTCTCTTAGAAGATCTTATCTTAGAGTACGCTTTAGTTCCTTCTACTTCCCCTTTAATCAAATTCATTTACTTGACTTCATTGTCTTAACCCCATTTCTTCTGAAACTCTTGGTTTCTTAACTCTTCTGTTTAAAGTTGTCGAGTCTGCTCAACGTTAGTTTTCGCCGTCTTTGATATAGGTTGTTGAATTGCTCACACTTATGTTCGCATTCTTTGCATGCCGTAGCCACTTCGTCTATCTTTCGATATCTATATTTCTGTGTTTCTCAACCTTCTTTATCCAAGCTCTCTCTGCTGATTTAAGCCCTTAGCCACAAGTCTCAACTGCAAATAGGAACGATGGTATCGCCATTTGGACCCAAGTCACTAACCTTGGTTTGGAACTCTTTAACGTCGCTAGGCACATCACAGTGCAGCCATAGTAGTATTTTCGATGTCAAACATCAGCTAGAATTTCTTCATACCTCAAAGCATTCTCATTACAGCTGCCCAATCCGGCCATATAATGAGTGTGTCGTGTACGGTGTACCCTACTGCCTATACAGGGGAGTGATTGAGTCATTCGCCGGTACCATCTTGTTTTGATAATAGCCGAGGTTGACTAAATTTTTACATGGAATGCCGAACAATTGAAGTGGTAATCGCTTCAGGCTTTAATTAGTTTACGTGTGCTCGAGACACTTGGTGCGGTACTTTTGACGACTTCTGGTTGCGTACGTGTATATGGCGCCTGAAATTGCGGGTAGAACCCCTCAACTATACGGAGTACCAGTCTACGCGTCGATGATGCCTTCAACAGATCCATTTTCAGACTGCTTTATGTTGAAGTGGATTCTTCTGAAGCCATCTACTTAAAGACTGAATAGGCCTCCCAAATTTTACGTATTCATCCTATCAAAAACCCTCATTGATCCCATCCCATCACTACCTTCATTGCCACGAGAAATGTCTAAATTAACACTTTATACCGATAGTCGGTTCCCTTGTCCTCAGAGACTACAATTGGTAATTCTCGAGTTGGGTCTCAACATCACCGAAATTCACGAGGTGGACATTATCAAACGTGAGCAGCAGGTATGTGACATCGATATTGCCTATGAGACCAAGTGAAGCTGATATCTTCTGCAACTGTGTTAGAAGCCGGAATTTCTTGACATCAACCCTTTCGGAGCTGTCCCGTGCCTCCAGGACCACTCACAAGATCCAGTTCTTGTTCTCACCGAGTCACGCGCTATTGCTCGATATCTCGCGGATCGATATGGTGAACCTAACAATAAACTCATACCCAATGGTGAAATTGCAAAGGCCAAGTTTGAAGAAGCTGCATCCGTCGAATTGACCTCCTTCGATGCTGTTGCAAATCCACTGGCTTTCGAAGCCTACTTCAAATCGTGAGTAGCCCTGTCGAGGCGATGATAAAAAGCTAACAGCTCCTGGCAGGCAATTCATGAATCAAGAGCCCAAGGAACAGGTCGTCAAGGATCTGAAGGCGAAACTTGAGCGAGTTCTGAGACTCCTTGACCAAAAGCTCAGCACACAGCCTTTCATGGCTGGCGAGGTTAGTATAGTTGTAGTTTGAGTCTTTTAACGCAGTAGCTGACATGCATAGGCTGTTACACTGGTTGACTTTTTCTATGTCCCGTATATGCATTGCCTGCAAGATGGAGTTTCGCCTACCCTTTTAGAGGCTCACACAAATCTACTTGCTTGGTGGAACGGGATGAAAGGTCGAGCGTCTTACCGACAGATTTATGCGGATGGAAATAATGGGATCGATGATGCTTAGATCTGTGATACTATAGCTGATTTATATTTATTAATAATATTTATGTATATCTTTTAACCCTTCACTTTTATGATTTTGCTACTAGTATTATCACTGGTGAACTAAAAGGTAATAGGTATTTTAATACTTCTGAAAATTTTATAAATTAATTCCCCAGTTTCTGGATACCCTTCTATTTACAAACTTATCAAAATAGTCAAGGATCCTCTCACAATCAGCTCTATCCTTTCTCTCTGGGCGTAACATCTCATCTTTGATGAACTCTAGGAGCCATCTAAGGAACGCTGGTCCTTTCTTACGACATATTTCGTGTCCAAGTTTTGTAATCCACTTGGGACAGTCAGACGAGACGCAACTTGAGTTGAACAATGCAATATTTACGCCCCTGTGATACACTGGGCTTCAACATTGGTGTCTAAGTCTGATTGGTCTTGTTGGAATAGGTGATGGTCGTTTCAGTGCAAATGGAGTGAAGGGGACCGATTGGAAGAACTACTCTTGTTGGTTGATTCCATTTGGAAGCAATGCATATTCGAGTTGGTCCTTCAGCGTATCACATTCAAACCCAGTGACTTTCAAGTCCCCCTGCATTATCAGGTTGTCAATTGCGGGTGTAATTCTTGGATGTTTGGATTTTGTTTCTTTGTGTATTGTATAGAACCTTTATGCTATATAAAAGCTAGTTTTTGCTCCGAATGAGGACTGCATGACATTGATTTAGAGCAGTTCCTCATGGCTGTTCTGTGATGAGTTGACCTGTTTGCGCTGAATCGATGACTTCTGATAGCGAATCACAGCATTGTCCGTCCCCTTTTCAGATCAGCGCTAGGACGTAGACTTGTAGTGTTGTTTCACGTGTTCCTGGATTTCTTCGACTTCGGTCTAAGAAGCGCGTGTTGCGCGATTAGTATCAAATTCAGTGATCATAGGAGAAATCAGAACCACCAACCTTCTCTAGTTTTCTGGGAACCATGATCTGCCATTGGTTGCCAGACCGCTAGAATGGTCAGTACTTAGTGGCTGGAGGCCAATGAACTTGAAACACAAACCTCGAGTATCTCATAACTGCCATTTCCAAAGTAATCGTCAAGCTTTTGCTTAAGCCTCTTCTTGTTTCCGTACTCGAGAGATAGAAATTGCTGGATCATGCTGAAACCGACCTTCGTTTTGTAAAGTGATGTCGTAATGGGTGCTATGTGGTGATTTGAAAAGACTTGGGGTTTGATCAACAAGGAGTGTTGCGAAGGAAATTTCGAGTTGTCGCGGGCTGTGGGATTGCAGTGGGAGATTGCTGTCTTGGTGTTCTTAGCTGTTGCTTGCGTGGAAGCTTATATGCCCTTTGAATGCTCTTGAATGCTCTCTGTGAATGTTGTCTAAACACTACTTTGCCCTCTGAATCCATGTCAATTCCTTGTGAATCCATGTCAATTCCCTCTGTGAATTCTTGTCAGTTCAATGTGAACGAATGCCAACTCCCTGTCAATACTTGTCAAAACCCTCTGTGAATGCATAGTAACTGATGTCTTCTACACCGGATACGTTGACTAGAGTAGGAAATACCAAGTGCTGGGCATGTAGCCGATTAATTCTCGGATGATGTTAGTGGTTGCTATTATGGGGGTATGTACAATTCTCTTTTTTTATAAATTAAGAAGGTAAATAAATCTTATGTTTTAGTATTTTATTAGCAAAAGATTGAGAAAACTTGTAGTAGTATTAAGCTTAAGAAGAAGAAATTTTTTAAAAAAATTTATATTTAATATTATGCAGATAAGGACATTATAGAATATGAAATGTATAATCTGTTACTACAGTCTCGAAGATATTCTCACTATTCTCAACTCCTTCTCGTGATAAATTAATTAAGATTTTTATTATTACTAATTTTATTGCAAGCATATTCACGAACCTCGCTGTCTCTAGTGGTTTCTGGCTAAATGCACCACTTTCATTCGGCCTTCGTGTCACAGCCCTTGTCTCGCGAAGCCATTGGTCTTTGATAAAGTGAGTCAAGTCCTAGGAGTAGGTGACACAACTAATTTGGGAGACCAAACGTAAGAGCTTGGTTATGCAGTGTGTTACCTATAAAGTTCATATGCTTGGGCAGCCGAAGTTTTCCGATCAGCCCTTTACTTCTGAACGAGCTTGCACGGCGCCTGCGTCCTACAGATGATTCGACAAGACAAAGCAAGGCGTATTTTCAAATAGACATTGGGACAGACATTAATACATTCCCGAAATCGGCTCAGCAACCGTCACTTCATCATCTCATATTTAGGCCATCTTCAAACTCAGGAAATATGTCTAATTCGTCTTATGTCTTTTGATCATTTTAAACCCTCTAAATATGCATTCGAAACACAGAACCAACACCTTTCATCTCACATTTATCGCTGTCCGCTAAGCTCCTTCTCAACCTGCTCCTTAACAAGCTCCCTCACAGCCTTCCAATCATTCGAAACATCAGAAACTCGCTTGGGCAACTTCTCAAGACCGACAAACTCCTCGGGAAGAACCTTCTCCTGGAAGTTAAAGTCCTTCTCATCCTTGAGCGCAAGCTCAACGGCACCGGCGAACTTGGCGGGGTGGGCTGTGCACAGAGAAATGTGAGGAAGGTTGGCCTCGGCGCGTTGGGCAGATCGGAGAGAGGCGGTGACGCCGATGGAGGAGTGGGGATCGAGAACGTAGCTGAATTGCTCGTAGATGCTCTTGATAGTCTCGAGAGTCTCGGGATCGCTGACTCGTTCGCTCTCAAAGGTCTTGCGGGCGCTGTTAAGAACATCGACGTAGACGGGGCCGAAACCGCCCTTGACCTTAAGATCTTTGAGCCAAGTGGCGACTTCTTGACCAGCTTGCTTGCGGTTGAACTCAACATCCATACCAACCGTAGCAGCAAACTCGTAAGCCAAGAACCAAAGCAGACGCTCAAAGTTGCTCGAGACCAAAATGTCCATAGCAGGGCTAAGAGTCTCCTTGACGCCCTCCTCATGTGCCTTGACACCATCAACCTCCAGACCGCCCTGGGCCTCGGGGCCCTTGGCAGGCTGCTTCTCGTACTTTCCGCTCTTCCAGAATCGATCAAGGATATCGTTCTCGTTAGTCGCGATAACAAGCTTGTCGACGGGAAGACCCATGCGGGTGGCGAAGTAGCCGGCGAGGATGTCGCCAAAGTTTCCGGTGGGGACGACGAAGCGCACCTTGTCGCCGACCTTGAAGGTGGAGGACTTCTTGGCGAGGGAGAAGTAGGAGTAGAAGTAGTAGACGATCTGGGCGAGGATGCGGGAGAAGTTGATCGAGTTGACGGCGCCGAGCTTGAGGGAGGCGTTGGTCTCGGGGTCGCCAAAGAGGGCCTTGACGATGTCCTATCAATTCGTTAGCGCGGCGCGAAGGGCGTGCGAAAGGCGTACTCACTTGGCAATCGTCAAAGGTACCGGTAACGGCGAGGTTGTGCACGTTGGCATCAGTGCACGTCGTCATCTGAAGCTCCTGAATAGGGCTGACACGGCCCTTGGGATGCAGAATAGTAACAGACACATCCTTCTTACCCCTCAAACCATGAATAGCAGCGGATCCGGTCTAATTCATACGTTAGGATATTACCGCAATCAGGCCACAGCATGACTCACATCACCACTCGTCGCACCAACAACAGTCAAGTGATGTCGGTCCTTACCCTCCTTGCCCTCGTTCTTTCGCGCAAGGAGGTACTCGAAGAGATTACCGAGGAACTGCAGCGCGCAGTCCTTGAAGGAGTAGCTAGGGCCGTGGAAGAGTTCGAGGAGGTGCAGGTTGTCCTTGAGCTGGACAAGGGGCGTGACTTCTTGGGCGCGGAATGTAGAGTAGCTTCGGTTGATGATGCCTTGTAGATCTTCGGCGGGGATTTCGCTGCGGGAGATGTAGAGGCTGAAGATCTGGAAGGCCAATTCCTGGTACGAGAGGTCTTTCCAGCTTTGCTAGTATCGCGTTAATCGTTATCCTAACATTCGTCGCTTTCGATCGCAGCTGAAAAGTACATTGCAATCGGCTCGTACGCACCCATTCTGTCGCAGCGGGAATCTCATGGGGGAGGAAAAGACCGCCATCAGCAGCCAATCCCTTTAGGACAACGGTCTCGAAGGAGAGCTTTTAGAGGTCAGCGGAGTGTCAATTGCGATTATCACAAATAGATCGTACACCATAGTCGCCACCTCTTGTGGAGAGGTAAACCTGGGATTGTGTATGTGTCGAATCGGTAGCCATTGTTGCTTTGCTCGTTGATGCTTGGAAAATTCTTGGTGCCCCTCGTAGGGAAATGGGATGGAATGAGTCGCGAACAGAAGCCACCCCGCCGGAATTTTAATCGACCGGCCGGTATCGGAACCGGATGCGCTACCCGGGACCTGAAGCAATGGAAGAGAGTCATAATGTTTAAAAGAGTTGAGATGATTGGTTCATTGTTTTATATACTATTTTGTATGTTCAGTTTGATAAACATATATAGAGCTGCTACAAAACGTTTGTCAGGGCCATTTGATTCACGGTTGTAATGTAGTACACTGTGTCTTGTTGTGCTGTAACTCAACACCATGCTGAGCAACCGGCGATGCTCGCAATATCTCGACAACGTCAAATTAACAATACAAATTGGAGACTCGATCAGTTTCGTTGATACCATCGTTTGGTTTAAGACTTTCAAGCCCTTAGTGGCTTTTGGGCCAAAGAAAAGCAAGAACTGCAAGGCCAGCCAACTCGTCTCCCTCTCCCCGTGAAATGCAATGGCCTCGTCTTGTCAATTATCCCTGTAGTCGATCCGCCAGCGTCCGTTACTAGCAAGACGCAGTTCGTCGTATTCCTTCTACAGGGGATGGAATACGGCACAGCAAAGAGATTACGAACTTCACCAACCAATCAAAGCTCTTCTTTCCCGAACTAACCCATTCGCTTCTACCGCAATCTCCTACAGCATGGGTCGTTTAGAGGTCATAGGACAACAATTCAGCCGCCAGCAGAAGGATTTGGCGAACGCTAAAGATCATACGTGACAGTTGGCTCATTGAGTCAGTCACCGGGTAGTACAATACTGTCAAGACCCCTGTGAGATTTTCGTTTAAAGCACGGCCATCCTCCACGTCAAAGTGTGAAATGTCAAATCTCTCGTTAAACTTGTCACTCGTTTACAAGATCCACTCGTTACGAACCTTCAAAAATGGTTAGATCAATTCTTTTGGCTGCCATCTCATTGCTCATGCTCGCCGAGCAAGCCCTTGGATTCGGCTGTTCAACTCACAGCTACACAACATGCGAAGATAAAATAGTGCATTGGTTCGATCCCGACGACGGAATGATTTGTGATCCTCTCGACTGTGGCGGCGGCCGAGCACCTCCCAAGACTGGCGTGCCTGGATGTGCCGGATATACCGGCACTGAGACCATTGGAACCTCGTATCTTTCATGCTGGAAACCTTCGACTACGCTTGTTGCTGCAGCTGCCGAGACGATATTGGAAACGACAGTGACCGAAACTGCTGAGCCTAGTACTGTGATTAAGGTTGAGACGAGGACTAGGACGAGGCATTTCGTATCTGAATCGGCAGAACCGCTTGAATCGATTAGAGTCACAGCGGTGGCTGGATCGACTACTGTGGCTCCTGTACTGCCATCGCAGACTAAATCGACTGAAGAGGCTTCTTCTATTTCTACACCTACTGCTGCGGCTACTACTGCTGCGCCTAATGCGGCTCGAGTCATGGAGGGGTCTCTTATTACCGTTGCTGCCGTTGCGCTTGGAGCGATTTTCCTTCTTTGATCTGCTCTTAGCAGTTAATGATTGACGGGAACCTATTGATGTACGGCATGACTCAAATAATGAAGTCAAGTTTTTAATGATGTCAACTCTTTGGCATGAATAATATTTAATTTTCTTCCCCCAAAAGCTCAAATCTTACTTTTCCGACCAGCTTTCATACCCATTATCAGCTTTGCAGGCTTGATGACCAAGAACCTCAGCTTGACGGGAAGAAGTAGCTGCCATTGGACCCAAAAACTGCCTTATAATGGGCCATCAACATCTCCAGATTTCCATCGATATCAGACTTTTCGACCTTGTTCTGACTATTCGATCCAGATAGTCGTCCAAGGAGCGTTCCGTCCAATTCCTTCAGTAACACAGCCTGATCCATCCACTTTATGCGAGCATAATCGTGCTGATAGTCCGTGAGCAACGCCTCAATCTCATTCTTCTGGGTTTCCAAATCACCGGCCGTCGCCCACTGTAAAAGCAATCAGTAACCTCTACTATGCAAATGATCGTACTGGCAGGAAAAATGACCTACTGCAGCTACTAGGCAGAGTGGGATATAGCTGGCACCAAGGGGTCCGTGTTCGTGTGCCGTTTTAGAAAGTGTGATAAGTTCGTTCGCCAACGTCGATTCTTCCAGGAGTAAGACGCTATCATCGGGATACGCTGCTCGAAGTATCCTATTTAAAGCTAGCGCTGCCGTGAGAAGGATCGCCTCCGTGACTTGAAGACTGTGCATAAGCTTTTGTCGACAGTGTGAGTTTTCGGAGGGGGTATTCTGCTTTCTTATACTCTCGAGATGGTGCAATATTCTCGCATGATCGTCCTGTAGCTCTTGATATGTGATTTTGATTTCGTCTACATAACACAGAGGTTCGTTCATAAATCTCGGTATCCTGAGTAGTCTTTGTACTTGGAAGTATCGAAATTGAGAGTCTTGATTATAATCGTATTCGTTTTGGCGTGGCTGTGAGCTCAGGCGACTGACATGTTGTTCTAAATCGATGCGTGAATGAACAAGGGCCTCGAAAAACAGAGCTACCGCTGAGGTCTCTAGTAATTTAAGCTCAAAAGTGCTACTCCAGCCTTTTTCTGTAGCTGTGACCATGAACCACGTAAGGATCTGCCCATGGTTCTTTAAGTCGTCACCTGCTTGTCCCAGCCAGCTCTATGAGTTTATCAGTGCATGTTCTCTGCATAGGAACTTACTTACCTGGCATATCGTCATGACGTGCAAGACTGCAACGTCCTCGGAACTGAGCTGTGTACCTTTCCTATCTTGTGAACCCAATACTTTCAAACCGCTGTCATACTTGGCTAGAACCTGTGATGGGATCTCATGTGAATAATGATAAGGCAAGATACTCATCATCAGATCAACTGCAACGTCAAGAGAAAAGCTATGACCAAGCCTTTGTGGAATATGCTCTAGAAAGTCCCCATAACAGCTGATGCCATATCGAAGGTCTGTTATGTCCAGAGCCGCAACAAGTTTGGCTTCCAGAAGCGTTAATGAGTTCTGAGGCTTATGTAAAATGGGCACCTCAGAGGACTTCTCGCGTTTTTGTGCTTTTGGAAAGCTGGTCTTAAATGGCTTGGTGAATGATACTGGTTTGAAGACATATTTCTGTTCACCTGAACCGACACATGGAATTTCAAGCCGAGCACATCTTGAGCAAGCTGGCTTGGCTTGGTCACACTAGTTGAGGTAAGTAATTTCTAAGGGGTTTTCTAGCAAGAGTTAGGACTCACCTTCTTCTTCTGCTTCAGACAAGAATTACAACCTCGGCTTCTCGGAACACCAGGCATAATAACGAACAGATAATTTGATATTCCATGCCAACTGGAATGTTTTTGCCTTGATGTAAGTAAATTTCCTGTCTTTTATGAGATTACATGCTTGGCTTGTGAGGCGATATGATCCCCACCACAAATAAGACAGCGCTGGGTAAGACCATGTTGGGAATAGTGGCATGTCCTGGCGCAGATCGCGTGGTGCGTCATAACAGCGATTAGGGTAATTCCCGCCGACCAGGACCCTGGATTTTCAATGGTCTGGTAGCTAAGCGCTTTAATCCCGGAGCTTGATATTTAATATTGCATAATAGGCCGATCTGGATCTGCTATGGAAGCCGGAATTCGGGTCATGAACGGGGTTCAGATGACGATATCCACCTTTGAGCGTATTTGATATCTTCATTTCATTCCTAATTTGATTGTGGATTATGTGAGATTGCTGATGGGCTCTATAACTTGCAGTTTCAGGTACTGATCCTCACTATCGATCTCCAAGATCTTCAAATGATAATACAGAGAAACAGAAACCATGGTATCGTTGAAGACAAGTCTTTAGAGCATAATCAGGTGATCCACCTTTCATCGCCACATCTTGGGTTGATTAGTATCTCTCTCTGTTAGTTACCAATCAACGATACTTGTATTATTTTTCCGGCATTTAGTAGCTTGACGGAGATAGAATATAACAATCAGGTTTAACTAAACCCAAGCATTAAGAATTAATTGGTCATCTATGAAGTATAGATATCCTACGTGGCAAACAATAAGGGCTTTCAAACTCTTGGAGGCTCGGCGTCAAGTCGGCGGTGAGGCTGAGGCTCTATCGGCTCTTTTCAATGCACGGACACCACGATGAACCAGCCTATTAAAAGTACAGGAAATGCCCCGGAGCAGTTGATTCAACGAATTAAAAGGTACCTCTCATAGAGAGGCTGTTGTGGCTCCCAAGGAACAAAGTGCATCATGCTTAAACCACCATGACATCATGTTTCGAACATAGCAAAGGTACGTTAAAGTTCATTACCAAGAAACTGGTACACATGTGAGTCAATTATGCGTTTCTGTGATCTCACTTCTATCCAGAGCCTTGTTCTCCCGATATCACACTCGTCAAAATCATGACAGCTTTGGTTTTCTACCAAGCTACATCAACTTACCAAACATGATACCCCATAGAGCGCCAAGTATTTCCGATGCATCATCATCATCAGCTCAAGAGACCTCTCAAACAGGAGGTCCTCGACGGTTACTCCCAGCTGCTCGTCCCCAGCCTGCTGAAAGCTCTACTCACTATCAAACTGCTCCCCTAGCGAGAAAGCGAGCTCCAACAGCCTTGGCATGCGAAGCGTGTCGACAGAAGAAAATAAAGGTCAGTACGCGTCTCGACTTGATTCTTGGGGTAAAAGCTCATTGGTCTGTACAGTGCAACGGAGCTCGACCGGTATGCTCTCAATGTCGGGCACGGAAATCCGAGTGTGTTTACAGAGCGACGCCAGGCACAGATTATCGTGATAAATACGAGGCACTTCTAGAATCACACCCTGCAGCGGTTGTATACAGAGCTATTCAAACACGACCGCGACCTGAAGCACTCGAAATTGTCCGACGGATTCAAGCTGGTGTCGATGCCGAAACTTTGATGCGCCAACTTTCAAGCGCCGATTTACTCCTCCAGGTACAACTCGAGCCAGAAACAAGATTGCGATACCAGTTTATCTACTCACCGCTCATGCCTACATATCTTCAGACTGACGATAATCCCTTCATGAGATCTCTCATACATGAGTGGAGCACAAGAGATGATGTTGTCAGTATTGCATCTCCGGTATTTACAGAAACAGATTTGGGATCTCGGGCACAGTATTTGAGACCTCATCATGCAGCAACCATCGTTGACTCTAGACTGGATGAAATAGTACCTTCGAAATGGACTACTGTGGCCGTCAGCGATGATAAGATGAGGGAGCTTATACGGGCTTATTTCCTCCAGGAATATGACTGGTTCACATTCTTCCATAAGGACTATTTCTTAGATGATATGATCAGTGGATCTAACACATTTTGCTCCTCACTTCTCGTCAACGCTGTTTTAGCTGTTGGATGCGTAAGTCTCTCTCATCTATTATGAATCTTATTCTTGCTGATGGGTTGTCAGCAATGCCGAAACTATGTAAACGAGCCCGCAGAGTATTGGAATCCCAATAGTCTTGGTTATAAATTCCTCGAAGAAGCGAGAAGGCTATGGATAGTTGAGGTGACGCATAACAGAAGTTTGACAACGTTGCAAGCAGCTCTTGTTCTCAACACTATCGTCAATATGTTTGATATGGATCCTTTATCATCAGCATTCCTCGTCAGATCAATAGAAATAGCCCATGAGTTGGGGTTATTCGAACCAACGACATACATCATGAACAAGAAGTTGAGAAACTCATATGATCTTACAGCCTGGTCTTTGTTTCACTGGCAATGGTAAGACTCTCCTCTTCTGGCTTACTCAGAGTTAACAAATGCAGTACATTGAGCTACCAATTCATGACACAGCCGTTGCTGAAAACACCGCCCAAGGCCTCACTTCCTGACCCTGACCACGACCCAGACTGGTATGGTGAAATTTGGCTCAAATATCCTTCGAGTTCAACACTGGTGCCACTGCGGACTGGCTTAGTGTTCAGAGCAAAGATGAGCTTTAGTATCGTTCTTAACGAGGCCATGCTAGAAATTCAAGAAGATTCAACTGATTCTTACTTGTTCCAACATGGCGGTAAAAAGATTATTCAGATCGCGAAAGTATTAGATACATGGTATAAAGCTATGCCGGAACCACTGTCGCCAACGAAGATGGTTTCCCCCTCACAACTCAAGATACAGTACGTTATCCCTGCCTAAACTGGACACAAAAGAATACTGTAAAGTGTGTTGACACTTATTAACATCTACCAGCCTTCATTATTGCTATGTCATAGTACAGCTCTACGAAATCCTTGCACCAGGGGGCCAAAGACAAGCTCCAAGCCTCCCCATCGAGGAAGAGGAACTCCAGAAGTCCCTCTCGAAATACCGAGGCTACTTCGAGACTATTCTACGAATACACTATCTTCGACACAGCTTCGAATACGGAAATATGATGCTAACGCGCTTCCTTGCAATGCTAGCATTTTTGTCCCTAAACAAAATCGAATCTTTGACAACATCCAAAGAGCCAGAACATATCACAACGGGATCTGGATTAGATGTCGGAGACACAGATCCCAAGGAAGCAAGAGCTACACTCTTAATAGCCCAGAAAGGCCTCAGTGACCAAGGTAGAGGTTACTACCTACCGAAGACATTGTTGCGCGACGTTCTTTCGAATATGACAGCGAGTGACGCTACGATTCTCCAGAGCTTTATAACGATTCCGCCCGAAGAGCCGGAGAAGATGCAGGAGAGGAAGATGTATATGGAGAGCCACTGTCCTCCAGATATTCTACGTATAGCGAATGATCCGAATAAACAGCCGGAGGGGAACTGGATACGGAGGTTTGCGATGTTGACACTTGGAGAGAAATCTGGGCGTTCGATTTTGGGGATGATATCTGGAGGGAAGGAAAGCTAAGCTGGGCGTTGTCATAAAAAGGGACGAAATGATATGGGACAATTAAGACTTTCTTATTTAGATTTCAGGGCTCTACAGATCTCATTAGAGTGTACTATTCAGGACAAGTATCTAATACAACCTTCATATGACCCGGATTATCTACACCCTGGTACATATTGAACATCGGGCTATGCAGGTGTTGGTCGGTAGCCAGACCCCGCTCATTAGACATATAAAATGGCTGCCCTGCGCAGCACACTGCATACTCTGACTCGGCACAATTACTTATCGTCTACACACGCTACTAAAGCTCATTACTTGGCCTTTCGTTCTAGCCAGTCGTTCCATCACCGCCAAAGCCAACAATGACAACCCCAACGACCTCTAGCGGATCTGTCTCGTGGCTTCAAGGGCTTGGAGGCATTGGCGCCCTCCTCGTATATTTCCATCATCACCAACTATTTCCCCGAGATGATTTCGATGCCATCATGCTTGAGCGCTCTTTTGGATACAGAGGGAGGTATGAGCCAGCTACAATGCCTTTTCTTCGCCTACTGTTTAGTGGAGGACACTTTGCAGTCGCTATATTTTTCGTTGCTTCAGGTTACGCACTCTCGGTGACTCCCTTGCGGCTGATACATGCGGCAAGATATGAGGAACTAGGAGAGACGATTGCGTCTTCATTGTTCAGAAGATGGCTGCGCTTGTTCGCTCCTGTTTTCGTTACGACCCTCGTTAAAATACTCCTTCAGCACGGCGTCGAGGCCCTGTGGCCAGGGATTGGGCTTGCTGAGCTCTCGTTGTATGCCGACCTTGTTATTCTCTTGTAGTAACTAGGCCGTTGAATTCTGGTGACTGTTCCCTGCTGTACAGAGTGTTAAAGGGTATGGCTGTCTTCGACTTGGCAGTACTGAGCGGCGCCAGCCACCAACTGGATGAGGGAAAGCAACGCAGTAAGCAGCATAATTATTTGCTTCAAGTGAATGTGAACGTGAAAAGGCTATCAGAAACCTTGGCGGCTGGTTTAATGTGAGAAACTTGGGAATGAGATGGAGTGCTATGGTGAACCGGTAGCAAGTGTTTAATGTTACGTTGGACCCCAACGCCAAGTCAACACAGCTGCACATTGCTTACTGATAACAGGAGTAGCTGTATATTACTCCATAGTCATATGATATGACATGGATTGTGACCCTCGCGGAAAGTTACATGGATCAACCCGCGGGAATTTCAAACCAACAGTCGACCCCAGCAGAGGGGCGTCTCCGTACCTAGCCTCGCTGGCATCATCACACCATTTAGCCCCTCACGCCAAGTATGTACCACCTGCCGATCAAAGCCTCACGGTTGTACTCTTACTTAGGAGAGTTATACTTAGTAACCCAGTCACAGAATGGTCACAGTCTCTATCCCCGTCATCTACCTGACGAAAAGAGTGTTGATGCCATTTTTTCACTTTCCTTGGTTCTTAGGTTACTATTTCGCATCTTCTGGAGTGCTGCTCCTAACGCTGAATTCTGCATCTCAATCGGCCATCGAAGAAAGACTCGAGTCAATGCTGTCAAAATGAAAGGCCGCGAGTCCCGGGCCACTGGCCTATCCACAGCACTTCTATGTACAGGAGTTGTCGCTTTTGTGCTTGCGTACTGGTACAATCCACTAAACCTTTCTCACATGTCATCTTGGTGGCCTAGATCGCATGTCAGGGAGGTTCCATATCAGGTCCAGGTCTTCAGTACTGATCCTATGATACTGTATATCAGAGACTTCCTAAGCCCAGATGAAATTTCACATATCACAAAGACTGTGTAGGTCATAAAATGCCCCTCTGCCTCCCTCCTGTATATTCCAGTTCTCATGTACCATAGCCAAGACAAATTTGAAGTCTCACGCATCTGGACCGACGAGGTGGGCTACGTTGACACCTCAGTTAGGGACTCCCAGAGTGCCGAGTTGCCCTCAGACCATGTAAGTCGCAGAATTAAGCGCCGAGCCAGGACGTTCATGGGATGGCGCAACAACAACACACATATCCAGCCTCTCCGAGCTCAAAAGTACAATTTCAATGGATTCTACAACTTTCACTATGACTGGATCGAGCATGATCCACGATATCCTGGGAACAGAGTGACGACAATAATGGTCTATCTCGAAGCTGACTGCGAAGGAGGCGGTACTAATTTTCCCAAAGTCTCACCGCCGAGGGATTCTCGTTGGTGTGATGTTATTGCCTGTGAGGGTGACGTGGAGTACGATGAGTATCCTGGTACTACGTTTAAACCTACTGTGGGCTCAGCTATCTATTGGGAGAATTTCCATCCCAATGGGACTGGGCATAAGGGCACACGACATGCAGGACTTCCTGTGAGATCTGGATGGAAGACGGGAATGAATATATGGTCATGGGATCTTTCGTGGACGCCCCCTACCAAGGATGAATAGAGTACGCTATATTTGAGGAGCAACTTGTATGGGTCAATCGGTTGGATTTATAAGTAACTGAGAACTGTCTGATACATAACTATAACCTGTCAATCAGCGGTTGAGATTAATTCCATTAAAGTCACATGCGTACGCAGTTCCAACGAATAAGGCCAGAGTAGAAGAACTGTCTTTAGGTGGCCAATCGTCCTTACATTGCTGTGAGTTCCATGCCACTCGAAGGCATCACTTATGTGCCTCATAGAAAAAGGAAGAATCATTATCGGCCACGTTACCCCGCTTTCTGTCAATCACAAGGATCATATGCCTTATCTACTGCTACCTTTCCCAAGTATTTAAAGCTCTAGTCCTCCTGTGAACAATCGTCATAAACATATTCATCATTGTCCACCACTCTCAAACTCGACCTCAATATGGAATCTAAATTGCTTCCTCAGCCTCTACCAAGACTCATCCCAGCTGGCCAGGTCATTCCGACCATGAAAAGCATCATCAACCAATACCAGACTGTACGGGATGGCATTATTCGGGATGTGAACCCCCAAACCGCCACCTTTGGCAACGTCATTCAGCCCCTTATCAACATTGATAACTCAACCCAGGGGGACATCGGCATCATTGCCATGCTCCGGTATGCATCAACCGACCAAGCATCTCGGCAAGCCTCTGAAGAAGCCTGTGCTCTCATCAACGAAGATCAAGCGGCCTTTACCGCAAGATCAGACTTCTGGTGCCTGATCAAAGTAGTCAAAGAAGGATCTGACGAATTGTCTCTACATTTCGAAGCTCGAAAGTACCTTAACAAGATGTTTCTAGAATCTGAGCAGTTTGGACACGCCACTTTACAGCCTGAGCAGATCAAACAGTACATGGAGAGAAGGAATCGCATAGACAGCATGCGAAAGCAATACAACCAGAGAATCCGCGAGGATAACGGAGGTCTATGGTTTTCCCTCGATGATCTTGCAGGCGTACCCCAGCATGATATAGATCGTTTCGAAAAACATCCAGAGAACCATGGTAT
The DNA here is from genome assembly GCA_013396025.1 of Fusarium phyllophilum. NCBI lineage: Eukaryota > Fungi > Ascomycota > Sordariomycetes > Hypocreales > Nectriaceae > Fusarium > Fusarium phyllophilum. The sequence continues at coordinate 57,714 of JAAOAQ010000040.1, read as the reverse complement.
GCGATTCGTTCGCTTTTCAGTGGCAGACTCCATGACTGTATACCGAAGCGCCTCAAAGCCCGCCACGCGCAAGAGAATGTATATTTGCGATGCAAACAATCTTAGCCAGAATGCCGAACTCTTCAAGCAGGTTGTCTTGGAAAGGGATCTGAACGCTCGGCTTTTGGGCTACAATAGTCATGCAGCCTATCGACTGAGGAAAAGATTGATGAAGACTCCAGACAGGGTAGAGGAGTTTCTGACAGATTTAGAAACTAGGCTTTTGGTTCGAGGGAAGCGAGATATGAAGTCACTGGCGGAGCTGAAGAAGCAGCACGAAGCTGAGAACTCCATCGACGAAAGCTTTGATGGCAACAGCATGTTTCCATGGGATTATTGGTATTACGCTCGTATGGCACAGCAACGCCGACATGTCAATCAGGATCATATGGCGGAGTATTTCCCTCTCCAACATGTCATCAAGGTCATGTTGGAAATGTTTTCTGAATTCCTGAAAATCCAAATTTGTCCTATATCTCCGGATCAACTCAAAGACTCTATATGGCATCAAGACGTACAAGCTTGGGCAGTATGGGAAGATGAGGCAGCTTTGAAGGGTCAATTCATTGGTTACCTTTACATGGACCTCCTGTCGAGAGATAACAAGTACAAGGGCAACCAGAACGTGAACCTTCAATGCGTAAGTGCTTCCGATGGGAAGGTATCAGGAACTCGCTTTTTCTAAATTAACATTCTTACCAACAGAGCTATCTGAAAGCGGATGGCACACGAGTGTATCCCGCGACAATTCTAATGTGTTCTTTTCCACGTTCCACGCCCTTCGATTGTACCTTGCTAAAGCACGGCCAGATAGTCTCCCTCTTCCACGGTAAGTAACGCTCATTCTCACAAACTTTAGCACATAAAACTCATAAGACTAGAATTGGGACATGGTGTCCATGACTTGGTGGCTAGAACGAACTACGTAGCTTTCCATGGTCATAGGTCACCACCCGACTTTGCAGAAGCTCTCAGTGTAATGCTTGAAAAGTGGTGCTGGATGGAACCTGAACTCAAACGCCTGGGCCTCCATTACACCAGGACTAATCCGCAGTTGAAGGACAACTGGCTGCGGGAACATCCAGGAGAGGAGCTTCCTCCAGCACAGATACCCCATGACATGATCAGGAGATTGACTCAAGGCCGCCAGGTGACTCGCTCGTTGTGGTTCCTTCGTCAGATGTGAGTATTATGGCATCTCAAGCTCCTTGGCTGATTCCAATTCAAATACAGGGTATATGCACGATTTGACATGGCTGTGCACCATCCCAAAAGCCATGCCGAGCTTCTAAAGATGGATTTCACAAAGGTCTACTATGATCTCATGGAGAAGCTATGGCTTGTTCGTGCACCGGAGCCAGAGGATAAAGGATATCCACACGCGGATCTGGGCCATCTGGTCTCTGGCTATGATGCAGGCTATTACTCCTATCTCAGGCAAGTCAACTGTATCCGGCCATACAAAGTAATTACTCATACAGAATCCTCAGCGCTCACGTGTTTGCAGCAGAGCTTTTTGAGTCTACATTCCTTGAGGACCCAAGGAGTGTATCAGCTTGGGATAGATACAGGAAGGGAATTCTTGAATTCGGCGGAAGCCGAGATGAGTTTGGGTTGCTGCAAGAGTACTTGGGACACACTCCTACTGCTGAGCCGTTGCTCCGTGATATCTTACAATAGAAATGCTGTGGAACGAGACTACAAGTCCTTCCAGAGTCATAAACGAAAGGCAAGAGACATTTGTACTTAGGTTATTTCCGCCATGTCTGAAAATTAATGAGGAAGGTTCGATTAATCTATCGCACTAGGATGGCCGGGGCGGTCTCTTGACCTGAAATCCCTTCTCTTGAACCTTTGGCCTGGACTTCATAAACGCGTTTGTAAGTCCAGCCACCAGATTATTCTTCAATTGGCTCCTCCCCGCTTCATCATGCCTCATTCCTGACAAGGGCCCAGGATTTGTGTCCATGTTTGGAGCTGACGTTGACGAGACGAACCTCCTTTCCTCCTCAATTCCATAGAACCTGTCAGACTCGCGAAACGAGTAGTCTATGCCTGGTTGGAATGCTACCTCTGACAGGGCCAGATCTATGCTGAATTGCCCTGTGCTAGGACTGCTGTTGTCGGTTGCTGGTGAAATTGGAATTGGTGAAGCAATCGCTGTTCGAGGTGCGTGATAAGCAGGGCTTGTTGCTCCTGACCTTGGTGGTCTGAAAAGTGTGGATGGATCTGGTTGAAAGTCTCGTTTGGATGGTTCTCTGCTCGGAGCTTGGCGATATTCAAGCAAATCCGCGCTTGAATGTGTTTCAATAGAATCCATATGGAAAGACTGTGAAATTAGTTAGCAATGCTCGGGTTTTTGGGGTGATATTTGACAGACTTACATTACTTAGGTTCGACTCTCCGCTGGTAGAGTGGGTTGAAGAGTTTCGATCAACAGGTCTACCTCCAAATATCGTCTTGTACAACTTCCAAGTGTGCCTAAACAGAAATCCTATAAAGATGACCAGTCCGTGGAGTACCAAAATCGCATAACCAACCGACTGTCTCGCGGCTTCGGTAATGGGCATAGCAAAGATGCTGGTGAGGAACAAGATGATCAATCGCATGGCTGATATGTACATTTTTGTTGATACTTTTACCAGCATGCTTCGTTTTGAATTCAGGTGCGAAACAATGATAAAGGCTTCGCAAGCAATCAACATGGAGAGCTGGGCAAGAGGAAAGTCTTGAAGGCTCCCAACGCCAATAGCTTGTAAAAGCGGCATCGTATGGGGTATATGACGAGAAAGTAGCCGCCATAGTGTATGGAAATTCACATTGGGGTTACTCGTGTCGAATCGGCTGGCTCGCGGTGGTTTCAGTTGATCCCCTGCCTGGTCATCCAGCACTTGGACCAGGAAGTGACCTGCCGCGAGAATTATGAGTAGCATTACGACAGCTAAGCCAATGCGGTAGTTTGGGAGATAACCAACAAGGATGAGATCGTACGAGATGTATGAAAGTAAGGGCACACTGAAGAAGCAGAGTGCAATGCCAATAGTTGTCGATGCAGCCTTCTGCAAGATCGAAAGAAAAGGAAGGGAATGCACGGAATTAGAACGGGAGAAGGCCCAGAATGAGACTAATAAGATAAAGAACATCGGTGAAATCAAAATGATTAGGTTGATCAGGGAGTTCGCCAAGGTATTGAGCATATTTGGATACCGAAGCATCTGTGTCATGAAACCAAGTCCATAAGAAGCATTGCTGGTATACATACCACCAGTCGGTCCCTCATACACATACCCGTTGCTGAATGGACCTGGCCAGTATAGCAAGGAAGCCCATGCGAGTTTGCTCACTGCGGGAACAAAGAAGCCGGGATACTCAATGCTCATGGACGCAGTTATGAAAGCGAACTGCAGGTAGCGAAGATAGCTCGTTATTTCCAGAACGACTGACCACAATGAGCTCGCGTTGAGCCCATGGGTATAGGTGAGACTGTTCTGGTTTACTCGCCATGATGAGAAAGTGACGACGATCAGAATGGCAAGTGGCACGGATGTCAGAACTGCTGATATGCTGTCACCTAAGTCCGGTGTGATTTTGGCCTTCCCGCAATCCAATTCTTGGCCATCGACTCGTCTGAAGCGGAACGTTGACGCGAGAGTTTGAAATTGATGTGTGCTTTGAAAGCTGTAAAGTAGATAATAGGAGCTCAAACGCGTCTTTTCAATTCTATCCATCCAATTAGCATCCTAAAGAGCTCTTAATACAGGCCTATTCTTACGGCTTCAAAGTATCAGTAATAGGTAAAGGACAATTACTCGAGAAATTCTCCAACTTCCCAACTGAGCGGCCAAGGACTTGAAAGTCAATTGAGTTTTTCAGTGAAGAAACATCAATGTCTTCACAACTCATGAGCGACGCATTGTGGACCGCGAGGATATTCAACTCCAAGCTTGCCGAGTTTCTCCCTGCGTCAATAGTCCATGATCCTCGGAAGCTGTCGATCCAAAACGGGTTGATCTCAATGGAACCTATGCCTTGATATCCATGGCTGCATGGATACTTTCGAATCCAAGGCTTACTCTGCCAGATCTGCTCAGCTGAAGCTGGTAGCGTCTCGCCCAGTAAAGCGAGTAAAAAACATGACCTAAAGATGCTGCAGGAGTTTTTCGAAGGCATAGCAACCTCTCATGGCTTCTCTTAGAAGAAGATACTTCAGTTTAATGAAGGTTAATGAGCATGAGAAAAAGTTGCTTTGCGTTATTTGGTAAGCAGTCGTCGCGTCAAAGTTTTGGGGTCCCCATAAAAGGGGCTACTATCAGCCAATGGTGAAGCGCGACTGGTGAAAAGCTTAATTTTATTTTAAGATCGCCGAGGGCAATGAGCCGGATATAGTTAGACCTTACTACTAGAAGGCCTTGATAAGCTACAGAAAATGATACTTAAGGTAATAACAATTAATTAAAAAAGATCTATAATTACCATATTCAAGATGTTGAGATTTGTATGGACGGGGAGCAAGGACGGGTGACTTTGGGGAATAGGGCTTGGCAATTGATCATGCCAGGCTCTCACGCAGCAATTCAAGACTTTCTCATACTGGACAAGACAGAGGCAGAAGGACCTTGCACATAGTTTAATAACACATAAGTACCTGTTAACCACTTTTGCAACCTATGCGTGCATCCTGACTCTGCAAACGAGGAGATGTGGACTCTGCTGGTGGACTAACATCAGCTATCCGTGATGCTGCAGACGTAATCTAGCTGCCTTTCTCTGTCACTGAGAATGCTGCATATTATGATAACGGAATCTATAGCAGAGTACTGTAGCGTCTACCTAAATAGTCTTTTCATAGTCAGGGGTTCTGCAGGGGATGTTGGGTACTCTCGCTACTCTTGCATGCATGCAATTCACTATTTAACCACAGCAGGATAACTTAGTGTCTTCCTTTTTGAAGTTCTCTCCGCTTCCTTCATTCCCTATTCTCACCTCTTCAAGTCCAGTCTTATTACACGTGCTCTAGGATCCCCATAGCCTCGCTTACGACGTTCAAATGGCGACGCAATTCTAGATAGTCAAGGTTTACAGTCTCCCAGAGGCTTGGAGTTGATATAACTTAGATCCGAAGCCTTTTTGCATGCGGAGGGAGCACGAACCGCTGTATACCTGTAGCATTAGATTCATCGAGTTTATACTATATTTCACAGATTATCAGAAGTCCACGCCGTCAGCGCAATGACCGCACCAGGCACAGTCTTTATCGCAGAGACTCCAGTCTTCGTCGTCCAGACCCGACACGTACGGCTTCCCGTACTCATTGAACCTTAGCTGTGGCACTTCCGGACCGGTTCCACGGCTCAACTTCGTCCCGATTCGCCCTTTTCCCTTCTTCCCATTATGTTTGATCGACTCTCCGGCTCTCACGAATTGGATGGGCGGATAGCGAGAAGAAGACGGCATAGTACCAGTATTCGACGGCTGCTCAAGGATGATGATGATTAGCAACGATGAATCATGCTTGTAGTAGAATGGTTCCGGATGTTACATTACTAACTGAGCCTCTGGATAAGGTATCATTGCTTGATCCAGCTGGTTCACCGTTTTGTCGATGTCTCGGCGAGTCCCGCTTGTGCTGGGCCAGGGCACTCTCGCCCTTGACGGTCTTACCACATTCGCAAACTACGTTAGCCATGATTGAATTTGAGGCTGTGGTTGTATGGACAGGAGCGGCGTGACCTGGACCCTGATTATCTTGACCAAGGACCTGTCGTGGCTTCTTGGTGAAGCTGTGGGTGCGGCTCTTTTAGACAGCGCTGGTCATGGTACATATCAAGCCTTAACGACTTGGTAGGCGCCGAGCGTCTTCGACATATGAAAGCCCCGCTCGATTTCTCGATGCTGCCCAACTAAACCCAACTTGAGTTTGGTGTCCCATAAAAGGGCGGTTCTCAGCCAATGGCGCAGCATGATTCATGAGAAGCTTATTCTATTTTAAGATCCCCAATGGAAATGAGCCGGATATATTTAAACCTAGCAAGCTATAGCTACAGATAGAAAATGACACCCGGAGGTGACGACAAATCTGATTAAAAAAGGGCTGCAATTATAGCAATAAGAGAAAGCATTCCAATGGTCTGCTTACCAGCCCCGCTGACAACAGGAACAATGCTATGCTCTGTGTCCTTGGGATTGCCACCATTGGAGCCGTTGGGGCTTTGGTTAGACCCAGAGCTGGAACCAGAGCTGGAACCGCCGTTGGACCCGCCCTTAGGACCACTGTTGGAACCACTATTGGCGCCGCCGTTGGGTCTAGGATGAGAGCCACCGTTAGAGCCCCCGTGAGCAGTCGAGTTCGAGTTGCTGTTGTGGCCACCATGCTGAGATCCACCGTTGTGCTGAGAAGGACACTCGTGTCCAGTGCAAACAGGAACATCGCCGTTACAGTTGTCAGGCGTACCCCAAGAGTTCTCCCAAGGCTGATACATGGTCTTACCCTTGGCACAGGTATCACAGTCTGATGCAACAAAGAAATTGCTATAGTTGTACCAGTCATGACACTCTTGGGGCTTATAGACTGTAATGCCAGAACAGCTTCCCTCGGAGCAGAACTTGGGGACATATCTTTGGCCACCGGCGCAGGAGCATGGTTCAGAGATATAAACCCACTGTCCATCAAAGTCGCTGCCATTGATCTCGACAAAGATATAGACAGCAACGTCGCTGGAGCTGCTAGAATAGCATTTGCCAGCAAAGCATACCAGAGTGGCGGTGACAGCTTGGGTCGTTGTAGATAAAGCTCCAGTGACGGTAGTTGTGTAAGTGGTAACGATAGTCTCTTGGTCAGTCACGGTTTGTGTGACAGAGTCAGTAACAGTGACAGCAACCTCGGCAGCAGCGTAGACGGTGAGAAGGCGACTGTTGGGGACATTTTGGCGACGGTGGAGCTTTGCGTTAGGAGCATCACCTCCGCAGAACTGGGTGTCATCCCCGGGACACTCAATATCGCATAGATCAAGGGTGACTCTGCTAGTATCAGCAGCATCGATCACATCACCGCAATAGCAAGCACTATATAAGTTAGCAAGGGTATCTCATCATATGAACGGCATACTTACGAATCATAGACACCAAAGTAAGCACGTCCAGTGCAGAAATCAGCGCAGGTTTCCAGATCCATAGACTCGCTGGACTGAGCGAGAGTGAAGCTAGGAAAGCCAGCGGTAGAGCCAACGCATCCAAAAAGACTAAAGACGCCAATATCGCCGGGAAATCCTGCAGGGGAAGTGGCTGTAGAAGAAGTAGAAGAGGCAGTGCCGGTAGCAGTTCCAGTAGCAGTTCCAATAGCGATGGTAGTTTCACCATAAGAAGTGGTAGTAGCGCCTTCACTATTGGTCTTGACGGCAGTCTCAGCAGTCGTCTCAGTTGGGAAGATAGTTTCCCCTTCACTGTTAGTGGTAGCGCCCTCACTATTGGTGTTGATGACAGTATCAGTAGGAATGACGGTTTCTCCCTCAGAGTTGGTAGTGGCACCTTCACTATTGGTTCCGGTAGGAACAATAGTCTCGCCATCACTGTTGGTAGTAGCCCTTTCGCTGTTGGTACCAGTGGCAGGTTCAGTCCTGATGGGAATTGAAGGAATAGGAGTCGCGGTTGCACCCTCAGGAGCAAGCTTGGCAACAACATTGTTAACAATTGCCCCAACAATCCTGCTACTGCTACCACAGGTCTGACGGTAAGTAAACTCGACTTCCCGTGGAGCTCTGAAGGGGTTGCTCGAGATTTCAACACTACCCTGCGATGAAGAGTTGATTGGTTCGACGGCGACAACGACGCCGTCGGCAAGAACTTCGAGAACGCAATCACTCGCCTCAGCTCGCTTGCGGTCAAAGTCAGAGTCATAAACAACAGACGAAACAACAAGGAACAGAGGACCTAGAGGGAAGTATGGGTCCCAGATGTAAGACGGAATGCTGAAAGGCATTGTGAAGAAAGCAGGGAAAGGGAGGCCAGAGGGCAGAGGGGGGAGTGCAGTTCCAGGGACTAAAGAGGGTAAAGATGTGTCATCTTCCTGGCGACGGACACGGGCACCACCGGATGATCCTGGGCGTAGGAGACTGATTCGTATGTCAGAGCTGATGGTTGTTGTGGTAGTCTGGGTAATACTCACATGCTGTCGCCATCTGGGGGTGGGTAGAAAGAAGCACCTGGGCCAAGTACGGCGTCTTTGAGATTGAGAGTGAATTCCGCCTCTGTTGGCAGCGCTGAAGTTGTGGTGGTGGTCTCGAGGCTAGTGGTGTCCTCGATAGAAGTGGTGGTGGACTCAACAGCAGAGGTGCTGGAGTTGGTGAACCTCGCGAACTGGCCGAATGCACCCGAGGCACCGGCCAGAAGGAGGCCCGAATATAAACGCATGATAAGGGTTAATGAGTGACTAAAAAACAGTGACTGAAACGAGCGAAAAAGTCACCAAACACGATTTTGAAAATGAGTGTGCGGGTGATGGACAGCCAGAATCGTAAAAATATGGAAATTGCTGGATTATATACATCATTCCCCAATCGAACCTCGTGTCCCGAGATGAGCGGACTTTCGTTGCGCCTTGCATATTAAGCATTCCTATCCAACCCTCATCACCCGCAGTAACGGTTGCTCGGCATTATTATCCATTACTGCGAAACATAATTCAATGTGCCTCTGGTTCATCTAGACAATGCCAAGGTCAGCCACATTCTTACTGTAAATTCATATCTGTGCGTTTTAGAGAAACTAGTCTCGACGCAGCAACTGAGACGTCTTCTCTGGCACTCCGAATGCAATATGAGCCCCTTTTTTTCTCTACCACTACTTATTGAAATATGCGAGGGGCAATGGTCTAACCCTGAATTAGCGCCACAATATCTACAGTATATTATGCGCCGTTAATCCCATGGCTCTAGGTGCAGGCTCCTGAGACATGTTGGCTTTGTGGCTGATTTTTTAGAATGACACAGTGGGGTTATTCAGCAATTACAAGTAAACAAGTGCCCCATCCTGTCTAATGTGCAATCGAGACATTGTGCGTTCCAAAGATAAGTCAAAGCCCAAATTCCGTGGTAATGCGGAAGTTCAACAGGGTTGAGCTCAAGTGTCTACTACAAGACTTAATGCTGAGAGCTTAAATCAGCAGACAGGGCTTAGCTCAGTATGTGCTGACAGTTGTGAAGTGCGATATTTATTGTAATGATGTGTCTCCATTATGAGATGGATTTAATGAACTCGTAGCCTCCAGGTTGCATTTAGAAGTACAAACGAGATACTGGGTCATCTTAGGACAAAGACAAGGGCCGATTTGTTTCCAGCCGGTTATTCTAGACTCCCCCAGTTCTTCATGTTGGATACAAGCTCTTACTATAGGTCTTAACTGCAAATACTACATGTAGCTTACAATTTACCGGAAGCAAGCTCTTGTTTCAAAAGCTGTGACGCAGGTGACATTGAGAGTTTGAATTATATTCAATGATCAGACATTATTAGTTACATAACGAGGAATACAGCAACAAAGGCACCGAGTACAATCGACGTTGAAGCGTAAGGCAAGACGAAGCTTGCACTATCCTCGGCGTCCTTGGAAGTAGGATACAAACGTTGACAAGATTGTGGACCAATTAAATTCTTCTCATCAGGCCACGACTGATTGTCTGGGCATCCTGCGTACTTGAGCATCTCAGCACGAACCATCGTGGCCAGTTCTTGACCAGTATCAATACTACAAGGACCACCTTCTCCTTCCTGATCAGTGACCACCACACAGCGTTCAGAGACTCGCCCCTCGGTTACACTCTTGGGCGTTGTTCGGTTATCCAGAAACCTAAGATGGTGGATCTCAAGGGGGCAGGCATTCTTCGGCTTGTAGCTGGGTAGAGAGCTGTCGGGTGATATCGAGAAGTTGAGATAGCCGGTCTTCCAATAACTGTAACCCCCCTCTTCTGGAGAACACTCCTGGAGGACAGACAGGCTCCAACCGAGCTCCCACGTAGTAGAACTCGTATTCATAATCATTTCTGTCCCAATGATAGAGTGGTATGGCTCATCGGCTGGCTTGAGAGATCCTGAGCTATAGCCACGCTCTAGAAAGTAGGCTTTATTATATGGTAAATCCTCAACCTTAATGCCAGAGCTCCAGTTACCCTCAACACTCCAGGAGAATCTGAAGCCATAAGGCCATGCTTTTGCAGCTCCGGTAAAGGCAAAAACTATAAGAAATGGATAGACGGAGCGATAAGTTTCATACGGTCTAGGGAAGATGAGACTGACGCCGAGATCAATAGGAAACGGCGGGGATGGTTCTTCCTGCGCCAGCGTGCCAAGGACAGTAAAGGTTCCCAGGAATATCCTAGTCATAATGTCAATATGATCCGATGGTCACAGGGACCGGGACGCAGCGGACAGACCCGAGGAGAAGAGAGACATTCATGCTTGCGGTTCTTTATTGTTTCAGTTCTTGGTAATTTAGTGAAGACGGGTTTGAAAAGGGGATCTTATGGCATATTTATCTACATTTGTGCCCTGGTACCTGCAGTGATCCGGCAGGGCGGCCCGTACCATGTCACCTGGAGGTTGTTGATCAGAGATGGCATTGGTCAATGCGAGTGATTGCGGCGTAGGAACATGCAAACCCCGGTATTTGAATTCTCTCGGCTAAAATTGAATGGAACGTACGATTAATGTTGCAATCTGAACCAACATGCAGAAATATACATAGATTTAATCTTTTTGACTCGTTGTGAAGTGGTATGATTGGTTAGGAGTGGTGAACTGATTCATGGATAGCCGTTAATGATTCATACCAAGCTAAGGTATCCAGTCTAGCCAATGTTGGGAGCTGAGCTAGACGACATAAGTTCCTGCAATATTTACGGAGTATTCAGATGGCTACAACTCATTTATCCAGGAACGTGGTACAGTTCAATCTGGTGCCATCTTGGGATTCTCTCCCTTCTTTTTCACGCCAGCCCTGGCTCTTCATCTCACCATCAGCGACGCGGTGATAAGCCATCTATGCCTACAGCCCCGGAAACCGTACAGAATTTTGCTTCTTGGTATGACAACGACGGTTCATTTCCATGCAAGCTGATCCCTACGCAAGGAATTTGTCTTTGGAACATGGAAGACCTGATCAGATGGGGTTGTTACGATAATTGTCCCATAGAGGCCAGGGCTAATGGAAACTATATAGTTCCATCATTGTAGATTGCGGAAACTTTGAAGGGGGTTTCTCCTACTGCATTGAAGAGAAAGCAGCACCCGTCACTATCAGCAGCACCATGACCAAACTCATCACGGCTCCTCCGTCCTCTACAGTCTCGTGCCTTCAAAGACAACACCCACGAAGCCATCTACGACTGCCGCAGGTGGCAATAGTGTCACCACTCCTTCACCTATCCAGGGCAGTATTACCAAGAACTGTAAGAAGTTTTATCAGGTAAAGTCAGCCACTAGTTGCGCCTCAATTCAGAATTACTTCAAGATCACGATGGCCAATCTCTTCAAATGGAATCCTGCTATTGGTTCGACCTGTAAGAGCTTGTGGGTGGACTATTGGGTCTGCGTACAAGCTTACTGTAGACCTGCCTTCCTGTCTCACAATTTTGCTTCTTTATATATGTATCTTTATTTTCTTTTACTCCTTAATATATCTGATCTCATATCTTTTCCTAAATTGATATAGGATGTCACACTCACTGTCGCTTCCCGCTGAGACAAGAGGGAAGAGGAATCAGGTGCCATTGAGGAGCCGCGCTAGTCCTTATCCGTTTGGTAGCTGACGCTTAGCGTTTTCGTTTGCGACCAACAACCCACGTCCATTGGCCCAAGCTCCAAGCCCCTTCATCTGTAGGAAACACGGCTCGCAGCTTCATTGCACTCACACTTTCAAGCCCCGCATCTCCCTTCTCCATCCTCTCTCTCTCTCTCTCGAATGCTATCGCTATAAATCCCTTCATGACATCCTTCTCATGCTCCCGCACTATCTACTCCTGTGAAGTGCCGCCCGATTGACGTCCAGCATGGACGATCTACTCGCAATCTCAAAGTCCATCCTGGACAAGGTGCCGCGGCTCCAGGCGCTAGACAACTACTTCCGAACTCCCGAGATCCTTGCGCGGCAGCAACGCGTCGATCAGCTTGAGGAGCTGGCCCAACAGAATGCTAAGAGGTTCCGTGAGGACACAGCTGGCAAGATTGATATACGGCCGTTTAGGGCACTCGTTTTGGAACAATCCAAGCTCGAGGAGGAAATCGAGAAAGACAAAGGTCGGTTTCTGCAACAGCTGCTCAACGACTGGGGCACGGTTCCGGAGGGCCTTCGGGCGCTCGCCGCTTCTTCATCCCAGGCTCCACGAGACCCTCTCCCAGCCGATTCGATACCCACACCTTCCCGAGCGCCCTTACCAACTTATTCCATACCTACGCCCCCAGCTCCAAAAGCTCCTCTGCCGGCTAGTTCAATACCTACACCTTCGCGCAGCTCTGTAGTCCACGATAGTCTGGAAACAGTCGGGCCAGAGCGCGATGAATCCCAAGCCCCGTTGGCCGACAACACCGAACGTATCCCGAGCAGAAAGCCCCGAACCTCTGCATCACGACGAAGATCCTCCAACATCTCGCTCGATGAGAATCGACCCGTCAAGCGCAGTCGTCGAGGCCAAATAACACCTTCGCTTACGCCAGATCGATTTATCAAGTTCAGCGATGTCTTTCAGGGTGGCGACGCTCCAGCTAAGTACAGGATTGTGCAGTTTCCGTTTCGCCAAGGAAATTGGTACATCTTGGAGTGCAAGGACTGCGATATACAGTTCCAGGGGAAAGATGTTGTTGAGGATGCATATGACCATTTCTATCACAACCACGGCCGCAGTTTTAGTACCACTGAGGAGCAGGTTGTTCAGGTGCTGGGCACCCATGTGTCGGACTGTAATGCGGAGCTCGCCGAGAAGAACAATGCGCTCTGTCCACTACCTCTGGATCCCGATGGCGACGAAACAGAGCTTGAAACTGGAGACGAAGGACCCGAAGAGCCATCCGAACGCCGAAAGCACACGAGTACACGAAAGAAGAAAGGGAAACGAGGGCGACGGAAGAATCCCAACGCTCATTGGGTGCCTCCCAAGTCATTCAAGGACGTCGATCCCCGAATCATCAATGCGAAACCGGGTGACATCGTCTGCTTGTATAATGACAGAACCAAGTTCTTTTCTCCTCTCATGATCCTTCCGTGGGGGCCTTTCCCACGTCTCAATTTCGGGAAGGCCTTGCAGGACGTAGAACTCCACACAACAATACCTAAATGCTTCGATTGTGCAGAACCCACGGATCTTACTCCGCCGCCTTGGGCCCCTGGCTATGGAGATGATGGCGAATTGGCTCACAAGCGTAGCCTTCCTGGTCTTTTCTTTCGAGCTGCTCAAGATTTCCCATATGACTGCAGGTCGGGCTGGGTCCCGTTGAACAAGCTCAAGGTGTACGATAAGACTTGCCCTCGCACTCGGAACAAAGAGTCCGTGGAAGAGTACATCGAGTACCATGCAGAGTGGTGCAAAGAGCTACAGGCGAAGGGCATGCGGAATGAGGCGATCGCACCAAAGAGAAGCCATCGGTTTCAGCCAGGAGGCCATCGAGGTCCCGAGAACAGCGCCCGAGATCAGTCCGTGACACTGAGTACAGGTAACGCGACACATCGTAGGCTTTGAGTCTGACGCTGAGAATTTCTGCAGTTCAAAGCAGTCGACAGTCGACGGAACAGTTTAGTATTGCGCCTACGATTGAAGATGTTGGGATCAAGGAAGAACCAGAAGTGAACTACGAACAAACTGAAGAAGAAGACGACGGAGAGGAGATTGAAGACAGAGAGGAAGAAGGAGGGAAACAGGTGAGCGGCTTTCGGAGGCACTATAGAATAGGTGTTCGTCGCGCGCACATCGTACGCAGTGTTGAGGTGGATGGGAAATGAGAGCTTGGCATATGTACCCCCTGGACAGAGAGTTTATGGGACACCTGGATTTTATGGTGTAATTGTGTGTTAGGATTCATTCAGATAGGCGTTGGTTATGTAGATACCATTGTACCAGCATGGAGAATATTGATGATTAGCATTGACCTGAGAAGGTTTGCGATGTCGACTACCCTATACGACTACCCTTTTTATCCGCCGCGATCTTCTGTTCTGAACTGACCCAGATAGATACCCATTAGTAATCTTGCATCAAATAATGAATGAGTGATAATTGGCAGACTACAATTTCTCTTAATGTCGCTGCCTAATCCTCATTCTAGACATCATCATTTTCAAGAGGCTTTCAACACCATTGCCGATAAGCCCATCTATCAAGATGACTGCATATGATCGGCGAGTTTATTCTCCCGCCCTTCCAATTCTCTTCTAGCGGCAGTCATTAGCTCACCGACACTTCGACTCATACACTGTCAGCATAGCATCGCAGGGTAGTAATCACAACCGCTTTAGGCCATTTTTGCGACAGGTGCTTGATATGACTCTATCTCTTGTAAGTCCATTGGCTGTAATGACACAGATTGAATTGGCTGCTCTCTAGAATGGGCCTGTCGAGGAATTGTTGCTTTTGATGTTAAATGTCGGGATATGCTCGATGGACTGGGTACAGTAGCACGTCACAATTCGGCGTCCATTTTCGCACTCGCTGACCATCCAACATACTGTCTCTTCCAATTGGTTGATGGTTCAAGTCATCACGCTGACAGAAATTCCAAATTCCAAATTCTCGGGGCTGAGCCAAGCGAGGCGCAGCCGTTTCTCCGCGTGGGCCCGCGGCGTCGGGTTTTGGGGTGGATGGGTGATTACGTAGCTCAATTTCGAGGCTGAGAAAATTAATTCAAATCATTTTGACTGCGGTTTGAATGTGGATCTTGGGTCAACCACTCACAAAGGGTGACGATGTAAGCTTAATTGAGAGGCCAGGGGATATATAAGTTCTAGTCGCCACGCTGTTTAATCATGCTTACCTTATTGTTTGACTATAGAGTAATTAATATGTCTACGATTCAGGAATCACCATGGCGTAAAAAAACACCAAGTCCGACTTCGAATGTTAGATCGAGAAGATCGCATACCAAGTCTAGACATGGATGCTTGGGCTGCAAACAGCGGAGAAAGAAGGTAATTATCTCAGCTATCATCAATTGATCTTGGACTGACAGAAATAGTGTGATGAGCAGAGACCTCAATGTTCACGATGTCTAGATAAAGGCATCCCATGTGAATACCCTCGTCAGAAATCTCGTGCATTGAGATCACCCAATCAACAAGATACATGGAGTCAACTACAGTCCCTCACCATCCCAACGCCACACTACGCCCGTTCAACAAGCGCAAGTCTCTCAACATCAGACCTCTCACCCGGCCTCTCGCCCTATCTCGCACCAAGTCCCAACTTCACCCTCCTCTCTCAAGAAATGCCCCTTCCATCCGTTGATCTCGGCGCCGCCGAGCTCGAACTCTTTAGCTACTATCTTTCCCACACAGCGCGCTCTCTAGCCTACGATGAAGATGATCTGTATGCTTTACAAGTTGGATTTCCTAATCTTGCTTTCAGAAGTAAACCCCTCATGAGCTCTATCCTCGCTCTCGCAGCTGTGAGAAAATGCCATGACTTGATATCTCAGCCTTTGCAGAGGATTGACAAGAGTCAAGTTAGGCATTTACTTGCTCTTGCGGATGAACATCATAGGGTGTCGCTTCGGCAGACAAGGGCTGATATTCCGATTGCTAATCATTACGATCACGTTGTTGCAAATGCACCTCTTATGGTTCTTTACGCGACAGCGAATCATGCTGTGAGAATCAAGGTCGCAAAGACACTCGATGAAGGGGAGAGAACTAGTTTGGCGCCAGTGCAATTACACTGGATGACGCTCATTCGAGCGGCACATTTGGCTTATACGGGTCTTTTACACTCAACCAAAGATTTCGGATTTCTGGAGGACTTTACAGCTAGCCCGCCTGATATCACATTGAGCAGCCAGTCGACTAATGGCTTGGTTCCTTTGGGCGAGAACGGACCTACGCCTCAGACAGAGCAACTCCTCATGCCAATCATCGCAGCGACTTCTGATTCAGCACTGGAAAAGTTGAGAACAAGAGCGCAGGCTTTGGAGTTTGCTGCGCATTTGAAGCCATCTTGGGAGTCGGCGGGTGATGATACAGAACTTCAGGCTTGTCTTGCGGCTCTCGAAGCCTTGAACAGCATCGTGAATGAGCTGTTTCACCCGGATCAGAGCATCTATACAGATAATCAACAACCTGATCTCGAAGCAGGTTGGGCTGCATTGAGTCAACTTTCAGATGTATCACCCTGGCTTCGAAGTTACATGGCCCGCGTAACATTCTCGACACCACCCAAACCCCTCCGCCGAACGATAATGTGGTTTCTGAACCGAATCCCCAGCGAATTCCTCAGTATCGTCGAGTCTGTTCTTGATAACATCCCTACCAGTCCTGATAGTATTCCCGACGAGGGTATTCAGTGCGAAGGCGATGTATCTGAGACAACGAGACTTGCTATGGATATATTTTCTCATTGGCTTGTTTTGGTTATGTTGTTGGATGGTGTTTGGTGGATTGGAGGGATTGGGACTTGTGAGTTGGGTAGGATCGTCAAGTATACGAGTAGGAAGAATTTCTTTGGGGAGTTCTTGGGGATGGAGACGTGGTGGCCTAGGAGTATGCTTAATATTGCTATGGAGATAGGGAGTCAGTCCTAGTCGCCGTTGCATGGTATAATGTTTATTGGAATTGGAGAAAAGAGTTGGCCGCTTTTGTGGATAAAGGAAAATACTATATAGAGTTTATTTATCGTAATATAATTTTTATACCTCCTATACCGTCTCTTAACGTGGTTGATCATTCCTAGTCCGCGCCCTTACTGGCTCCATCGGAATATCCTCCACTTCATTAGTCCTATCATCCTGTCATCGAGTCAGTTAAAATACAGCATATTATAATGGCTCATGTACCTCTTGTATAGTGATCATGTTATCCTGAGACTCCCCTCTCCGTCTTGGCGAATGAGAGCTCGAACGTCTTGCATCGTCTTCAAGCCATGGTCGTGCAGCACCATCATCTACAGAAGCCTGGCTATAGTTTGAAGCAAATTCATAATGACCATCATCTCGAGACCCCACTGGATGCAGAATAGAGCCCATTTCCGCTCTGGAAGACGATCCAAATCGCGAGCCTTTCCGTTGGAAGTTGGGCGAGGAAAAATCAACCGAAGGATGCTGATTAACGGACGGTGATGCGTTATCTCGATATTCGAACGTTGTAATCTTTCGCATAGCCGATTCTGAAATTCTGTCAAGGACGCTTTTGAAATCATCCAGGAAAATGACATCAGAAGCACATTTGAAAACTAAAGCGAGCTAAAACCTGTTAGAAGCGGCTTGATAGGTGAACAAAGAAACTCACCCTCCAGAACGGATTGATCCCCCCTCTTTTCGACACAGCAATCATGAAAATGACATCAGTGATCAAAAAGACGATCGACAAGAACAAAGAGAATAACATGATTCCAAATCGTGGGCTAGTCCGAATAAGACCCGGAATCGTAAATTCGTAGTTCTCGTTGATGGCTAGAACCAGTTTGATAGTCGTGAATACCCACCACGGGTCTCTGAATAGCGGTTCGAGCAGTCGTGATGTGTTGAAGATTTTACTACCGAGATGGTTGTGATATTGGAAGTTGGCCCATGTTTCGAGAACCCAGTAGGGTTGGACGATGAGAAGGGTGATGATGAAGATACGGGCTCCCCATTTTGGGAGGAATGGTCGAATTTTGAGCCATGCGATGAGGTTGTGGATGAAATATGAGATATATAATAGAGTTGCGGTGCTGCTGAGGACCCTGCTTCAAGTTAGTACCCTAATTATGCAGTTGATCAATGCAATACTACCATCCATATTCAGGTTCATCGAAAAAGCAAAAGAACCCATGTCCAAGTGCAAGAAGAAGCTATTCGCGATTAATCGATACTCAATGGACAGAAATAAAGGAAATACTCACCTCACCGAGAATAAGCTTATGCAAAAGCGTATTCTTGCGATAATTGCACAAAACCAACAAGAGCAGAATAATCACCGCCCCAACATTGAAACCCTGACTCCACGCCTCTAACACCTGCTGCGCTCTCGTAGTGACATCAGGATTTGGCGCCATCGCGACAACATTTTGCGAGACTAAAAGTGTTGTAAGATCTGGCTGGGGCTGTCAGCAAACAAAAGGGGAGAGATGGAAAATGCGGCTGATTATAAGGTAAAAAGCGCAACGTCATGATTATCCAACGTAACTGCAAGGGTTGGTTTGCTCTGGTGCCAATGCTTGGCTCGAATCAAAGAGGCGAGAAAGATGCTGCCTGGACATGGGTTGTTTGTGGGCACCAATCATGCTATGAGATGGTGTGTGGGATTGTCAGACGGTTTTGGGGTTGGGGTAAGTTTGTGAGACTTGGGGACGTTGGGCGGGTAAATGAGGCTGAGATGTTGGAAAGTCAATTGTGCAAGGATTATCTAAATGACTGTCCTTATGGAGTAATAAGACTCGTGACCTCGAATGAAGATATCGAGAATAAATAACTATTCTGAAGAAACCACCAAGTAATACTAAACTTATCGATTTCTTCATAGATTTTAGTAAAACTCTCCTAAGCTTAGACTATTTATTCAAGAACCACTGCGATATTCGCTAGACCTATTGTATAATACCAGAAGACATCACAGAGCATACTTGAACAATGGGCTCTTCTCTCCCATGCGAACAAGATCATCATCCGTATATCTCTGTCGAATCTCTTCCTCAGTCATCTTAGCCTTCTTAGCATTGCCTCTCTTCAAAAGAGTCTCCAGCAATAGAACTGCAACAACACCAGCCAAACCAAAAGCCAGAGAAGTTCCATAACCGGTCGGGTAACGGGGAGCTTCACGCGCGAGGTAGATGTAAGAGCCGATGAGGCCGCCGATATTACCGACACAGACGAGAAGACCAATGTTGACGGATCGCTTGGCGGGATCGGGCGTGTTGGCGACGTTCCAGGCATTGACACCAGGAAGAATAGGATACATCCTGGTAATCGTTAGTGACTGACTATGAGGACGACAGATGAGGACTTACCCAAAGCAGGCGAGACAGACGGCAAAGTAACAAACAGCTATGTTGTCGTCGATGTTGCTGGACTTGACAAACAAGATGATAAAAGCAACAACAAGACAGCATTGAGGTCCCAAGATGAAAGGAGCGCGCCACGAGTACTTGTCCGCAAAGATGGCAAACAAATAAGCCGAAATAGCTCCAATAGCATAAGGAGGGATAGTCATCAACTGCGCATCAGAAGAAGTATATCCCATGCCTGTCAGAATAGTAGGCATAGTGAACTTCATAGCATAGTTGGGCACCGCATTCGACCAGTTCGCAAAGAACAAGAGCCAAATCTTGTAATCCATGAGAATATCCTTGAACAGACGAAGATTAAAGTGACCGTTCTCCTTGTAGTCCATTGGGACTGTAGCCCTACGGGCAAGTTGTCGAAGTTCAAGATATCGAATCTCATCGGCGTCGAGCCAGCGTGTGGATAGGGCTGGTGAATCGCAGAGGAGGAAGACGCACATTATGGCGACGACGACGGTGAAGAGTCCTTCGATGAGGAAGATCCAGCGCCAGCCTTCAAGACCTGCCATGCCGTCCATCTTGGCGATGGCGAAGGCTAGAAGACCGGAAAAGGCACCGCCTGTTGCAGCTGATGTGTAGAGGATTGCGATTCGGGTTTGGGTTTCGTTGGGGAGGTACCAGTTTGAGATGATGAGGATTGCACCGGGGAGGAAACCGGCCCTATCAAAGTCAGTATATGAGGAAAGAGTATTGGCGAGATTAAGAGGACTCACTCAAAAATACCAAGCAGGAATCGAATGGCTAGAAGTCCAGCGTAGTTTTGCACAAGAGCTGTAAGAGTCATGACGACACCCCAGCAAAAGACGATGCCGCCCATGTACCAAGATGGTCTCTTGAACTTGTGAAGGATCATGTTGGAAGGGACTTCGCAGAGGACGAAGGGGATAAAGAAGATGGCGGTGACAATGTTGTACTCGATGCCCTTGAGGTGTAAGTTAACGGTCATGCCTTTAATCTTTGCATTTCCTATACAAGTTAGCCATTGGCCTTATAGAACACGATAGTTGAGACTTACCAATGTTGGTCTTGTCCAAGTATGCGATAAGATACAGGAGAACAAGCATAGGAATCAATCGCCACTGATCTGCGTAAGTAAGGAGAAATACTGATTGGACGAAGAACTTACATCGACTTTTCGAATAACAGCTTTCTTCCTCTCCTCAGGAAAATTATTCAAGAAATCAGCATCTTCTTGGGATAAGCCATTCTGGGCATGCTCAGTATGCATAATCCCAGACTTTTCATCACGCGAAAACTCGCGTTCGATATCCTGAGTTTGAGTTGCCATTGCGAGTCTGATATCTTGATGAGAAGATGTCTGATGGAAAAAAAAGAGGGAAGTTCAAGGTCCAAGAGGCACCTTTATATCCCAGCTAGGATGTATCAGCTGAGTGTCATTGTGAAGGAGAACAGGGAAATGTGAAGAAATCGTAGTCATGGTCCCAGAGTCTGGGGTTGGATTGTGGAGTTGCAAAGTCCGGGGATGCGGGGGATGAGACCATGTAGAAAACTAGCGATGCAGTAACGAATGAGAGCGATTTCCGGGATGAGCTAGTAGAATATGGGGTCATGAGTGGAAATTGAGTTTGTCAATCCGGAGAAAGAATCCGGGCATGCTCGGAAATCTAAAATACGTTGTTGAAAGTGGTGATGCTTGGGATTGAAGACACCTCGGATACTCGGATTCTGTCGGGAGGATTGTCGTCAAGTTCGTGAACTCGCCTTCTGAAGATCAAGGCCGAGGCGCGAGATGGAGACTTCTCTTAGATATATAAGAAGACGATAAACTCAATGGAAGAGAATTAACTCATCACATCAATCAACAATCACAACAACAAGAGCAATCTTGAACATTCATCACTACACTCTCAATCACACTTAGACACTTTCAAGTCTCACAACCAATCACAATGTCTTTCGATCTCAAAGGTCTCGTTCCCGCTCCCGTCACCCCCTTCACCAAGGATGGTAAAGTCGACTACGACGCCATCCAGCGTCTGGGTTCTTGGCTCGGCAGCATCGACGGCGTCAAGGGTCTCGTCGTGCTAGGTCACGCCGGAGAAGGAACTTTCCTCACCCAGCAGGAACAGGTCGACACCATCAAGGCGTTTGTCAAGTCCGTCGACAACAAGATCCCCATCATCGCTGGTATCACCGGCGAGGGCACTGAAGTCGCTGCCCTAGAGGCCAAGCGTGCTAAAGAGGCTGGTGCCCAAGCTGGTCTCCTGTACCCTTCCCATGGATGGTTGCGCTTTGGGTACCAGCCTGGTGCGCCTCAAGATCGCTACAAGGTCGTCTACGAGGTCTCAAAACTGCCTCTGATCTTGTTCCAGTATCCTGATAACACCAAGGCTACATACAACCTCCAGACTCTTCTCGACATTGCGGCTCAACCTGGTGTCATCGCCATGAAGAACGGCGTTCGCAACATGCGACGCTGGGATACCGAGATCCCTGTCTTCCGCCGCGAGCGTCCCAACGTCCCTGTCCTAACCTGCCACGATGAATACCTTCTCCACACCGCCTTTGACGTGGACGGCATGCTTGTCGGATACGGTGGTATTGCCCCTGAGCCTCTCCTCGAGCTGATCAAGGCTGGCAAGGCTAAGGACTACGCTAAGGCGAGGGAGATTCACGATCTGCTTCTTCCTGTTACTAAGGCTGTTTATCACCGGGGTTCGCATATGGAGGGTACCGTTGCGCTGAAGCATGCGCTTGTTGCTAGGGGGATTTTGTCACATGCTACTGTGCGATCGCCTTTGTTGCCTCTTCCTGATGGAGCTGAGGAGGAGATCCATGCTGCTATTTCGTCAGCGACTCTTAAGAAGGTTGCTTAAATTTGGTGTTGGAATTGGAATGGCATAGAGCTTGTACTGTAGATTTAGAACAAAAAGATCTCATATCATCTGTTAAAAAGCTTTTCATCCGTGATTTCTACCTGAACTTGTTAAAGGACACTGATTAGCTAATAATTTAATAGGAAGGAGATCGCATAATATCTTACTTGCATCTCATAGCACGCCTTAGAAGTTGTGATGTTGTTTTTACAAGATCTCAGAGCATTAATGATACAGCTCCTTTAGATTGACCATTGGCGTCTCGGATTTCAACAGCTCAAAGACCAGCTGAACAACCCGGAATCTACTCAAATATGTTAACCCCGAATTTCAAGTTTCAATTCAATTAACAGATCCAACCCAAAAACACGGATCGCCTGATGAACATTCCACAAAGTTCATCACGCATACGTAGGAGCCCCATGTTAGTTAGAGCCTGGGGTCATAGAAAATCCGGGGCAACTAGCTCACCCATGCTCTATAATATCCGAGCTTCCCGCACTCTCCTCCTCCACATCTCGGATTCCTCCTCTTCAACCTCGGAAACCCACCAAAATGACTACCCCAGCAACAACAACACCATTGTCCGAAGCGTCAACGGCCACAAATCCAGTGAATCGGTCAAAACGTGTTCTGCCTCTATCGCCAGATACAACCCGCGAGTCCGAGAACCGTCGGAAAGCATCCAAGGTGAGTTATTATGTTCAAAACGGACTTATGTACTGTTCTTACAGAAAGTAGGTTAGCCGAGCTTGTGATCACTGTAAACTCAAGAAGCTCAAATGCTCTGGTACTCTCCCCTGCGAAGGCTGTGTGAAAAGACGGCTGGATTGTCAATATGACTCGCTTTATCGAAGAGGAAGGCCACCGACGCCGCCTACCGTCGGACCACAACGAGGATCTATGAGTTCTGCTCCTCCTGATACCAATCCTGAACAGACAAGTTCAAGATCTACATCACAAGGTGATTCTGGCCTTGAGACTGCAGAGATTGAAGGTCAATTCTTTGATCCAACGTCGAATCTGACTTTTGTGCATCGTGCGTGGAAAAGATTGGCGCAGCAGACGCAGCAAACGGAGTCGAGGTCTGGAGTCTTGACAGGCGCGGAGAATCTACAGCCTCTTATGTCTGCGGGTGATAAGCCCTTTACTACAAGGGGTGATTCGAGCTTGATTGTCAATCAGCCAGAAGCCTTTGAGTTGTTCAACTACTACTTTGAGAACTGCGTCGTCACATACCGTGTTCTGAACAGACAATACTGCCAGGTATGGTTTGAAGCTGTCATCAACAATGTTCATAACGGACAGCCGTTGGACACGGGAATTGGTCATGCAAAAGCTGCGATAGTGGTCAATATTCTTGCCATTGCGAGTTTTCGACAACACAGGATCACGGAACAGGCCTCACTTCCGGGTGGCATGTCTATTATGTCACAGCAGAGCGAGCAGTACTTTCTCCAAGCATCTGAGCTCACCGCCCAAGAGACCGGCCTACCTCGACTCGAATCAGCCCAGGCACGAGTTTTACAGGTTCTTTATCTCTTGCAAACATCTCGGATGAACCAAGCTTGGTATGTCTTTGGGAATACTGTGCCTATCGTCACGGCGCTTGGTCTGCACCGAAAGTCAACGCAATATCGGAATGGAGGTCGACAGCCCACTGATTACATCATATCCGAGTGCCGGAAGAGAACGTTCTGGGTTCTCTATACCATCGACAAGTATCTGGCTGTCGTGTTTGGTAGACCGAGATTTTATCACGACAATGATGTCGACCAGGAGCTCCCTGACAGTGTCAACGATGAGGATATGACACCGCAAGGACCGTCACCATCGGAGCCCGCCATGGACTGCCATGTTGACTCATTAATCTTTCATGCGAGGTAAGGAAACCCCAACAAGATAAGTCTATTGTTACTTATGAACTATCAGGATTGCAATAATCATCGAAAATGTATCACGGCAAGTGTACTCGCTCAAAAAGATGCCACCCGAAGAACGTCTCGCAGCTGCACAAGGCTTCATTCAACAACTCCACGAATGGCGTCAAGCTCTTCCTCCACACCTCGGCACTGTTCGTCCTTCAAGCCTGATACCGATATTTTCTCGACAGGCCACAGCTCTAAAGCTTGCATACTGCCACGCTGTAATGCATACGACACGCCCCTTTCTCCTTGATCACTCAGAAGACTGCAGTCCTGCGTTAAAAGCATGCGTGACGCAGTGTATAAGCGCAGCAAAACTCGCACTAGAAATAGTTGACGGCATGTTTTCTGAGAAATCAGTCTTATTCCACGCCTTATGGTGGATGCCATACGTAACCTTCTGCGCATTAGCAGTGGTTTATGTATGGGACATTCAACAAAGGAGCAACACAACCGCTGATCCTGGCAACGCACTGCTGTTCGACCTCGCAGAGAAATGCCAGAACCATCTGGCACGAACTATTGCTGCTGAGTCGGCAAGTCGAAGATACAGCATCATCATTGAGGAACTACGGCAAGAAGCAAGACAAGGACCACAGCATGCTACAAGGCCATCACAGACAATTCAGTGTCAGCAGGAGTCACTTATTTCGAGTGAGCATGAGTCGGGTACGAGTATAGATGAGTTGGGTTCCATGTTTGACGATCAGGATGAGACGAGTTCGGGGCTACAGTCTATCATGAATCCATTGAGTCAGTGGCAGCCGACTGATTGGTTGGATCTTGATTCTTCGGTATGTATTAAATTTGCATGTGTCGACTTGGCTTGCGCTAATGATTACGATAGGCTTTCACATTCTTCTCTCAGCTTGAAGACTCAATGCTCTATTAGTAATACACAAGGACATTCCTCAGTTGATCTGATCACATCTTTCTGCACAAAGCCGCTAGATAGGATGGTAGTATGCTATGGACCACAATAAAAGCAAACTTGACTTCACTCTTTAGGCCCCAAACCCATCCTTGCTTTATGACGAAGACTCTTTGCTCCGGAGGTCTGCTTTATCCATATGCTCCTCGAAGAATTTAAGAACCCGTCGGCAGTCAGCTCTCTGCACCCTCTCAGGCTGCATCATTTCCTCTTTAATAAACACCAGAAACTCCACAATGATACCTGGCCTTGTCTCGTGCTCTACCTTCGAGATAAGCTTCTCAATCCACTCACCTCACATGTTAGCTGATTCATCCCAGCAAAATCTCCTATACACATACCTGAGATACGCTTGGTTTCAGCATGGGAATCTCCACTGTCCGGATCTTAGAAGAGTCCACCCTACAAGTGTTGCTGTTTATCCGCCGTCCCCGGACATCCGAGGATAAAGGATCTATAGGAACTTCGCACTCGCGGTGATGTTGGAAGAAGTTGCATTCGTAAATCTTCCTATCTTCCTCATTATTGCTTATAATAGATACGTCTTGCATTCTTGCAAGTCGGTATTCATCAACCGATCCATGGGGGAGAATAGCCCACGTGAGAAATTCTGAATAGGCACAACCCATGGCCCATACATCAACCTTTTTCGATTTAGTATGATTGAAATCATACTCGGGTGGGCGATACGTCTGAGAACCTGCAGAACATCCCGTCATACTCTTCCTGGATCGAGATGCGAGACTGTGGAACTCCATAAGGCCACAGTCGGCTAGCTTGAGGGTTCCAAATGGGCTGGCTTCTGTTTCCTGACTGAAGTAAAGAATATTGGATGGCTTGATGTCCAGATGTAGACCATAGTCTTTGCCGAGATCTCGCTCACTCTGATAGATGGAGTCAGTGTGAGTGAAATGGATAGTCCCAAGGGCTTCAACCAGGCCTCTGCACTGGTCTAGTACCCAACTTGAGAACTGGCGTGAAGGAAGTCTGGAAGGACCTCTGTGGTTCGTATGCTCTTGAGTCATGAGATCTTCCAAGGTCCCACCTTCAGCCCATGGGAAGATGAACATAAATCGACGCTCAGTTATCTCAACCGCCGCAACAAGTTCTACTAGGTGCGGCCCACGTCGAATCTTCCGAAAGGCGTTTAGTTCTTGCTGGAAAGCTGCTCTGATATTGTCGATATCTGATCGAAGAGTTTTGAGTGCAAATGTGTTGTGGCGAGTCTAGTATTGCATTCTTAGTTCTCGAGTCACACAAGATATCAGAGAGAGCTTGACTTACTGAATGGTAGTGGTCTGGATGTATCTTAAGCTTCTCAACAGTAGCATAGCCCCCCGTGTCGATCTTATTGTCCAGGGAAATCCAGGGCATAATGGTCGATTCGTCAAATTGGTAGTGTACTTGACCTTGGTTCTCTGAGCTGCCAAAGTCAAAAACAGGCACATGGACTGACCACTGCTTCTAGCAGAACATCTCAATCATCATAGTGTCCTCTAGGGGGCTACCAGACAACAGAGGTTCCTTGGTTGTACAGCGACGGGACCATAGCTCTGTATTCTGATCGTTCGAGCGGAGAGGCAAATCGGCATCGAATATACCAGCATTCCAGAATCTGTCTATACAACTGACTTTTTCGATCAGAACTAGTATAAAGAAGACCTCTCGAGCAGGCTTCCTGGTGCTGCAAACGTATTCTACGAATTTAGTTGCATCAGACTTGCTGTAATGCCGGAGAAGTTCTTCATGTACAGTAACTTTGTTACAGATCCCGTTGATAGCGTTCACAGGGAAAAAGGCCCGTCTGCGGCTGTCTTTCTCTAGAAGTTGAGAAGACCTAATGTCCCTTAGGAGATGGTCCTCAGGCAGTTCACTCATTCTTCAAGGTTGCAGAAAGTCGAAGTTGTATGAGGATGTTGTCGATGCTCTCTCAACAGGCACTCTCCTTGGTTCTTTCTCAGCCATTGAGTTGGTTATGTAGTAATTTCAAGGTTAATTCACAATGGGAAGACAGTTAATGATTCGAGGACAGGTAACTGATGCTCGTATATTCAGTGACCAAAGTGAAGTCTAGGCCGTAAATGAGAGTGATGAACGAACGTCTCGCCAGTGACAAATCGAATCTGCGAACAGTGAAGAACCAACTTTGATTGACTTGCATTCACTGACTCCAAACTTACACAGGTGATGAAACTGGAATATATTTCTAAGGACTTGGTTTAAATTCCCTTCCGAGGACCAGTTTATGCAATATCATGAAGCAACTAGTTTCGATGCCGTAAGCCTCCTGTATCGTTCTACGTTTTGTGTGGTGATACAAGCCCTTTAGCCACTAAATTCTCTGTGCTGAAAAAGGCTCTCAGTCACAAGTCTCAACTGAAATTTCACAGCTTCCTATAAATATATATAGATTAGTAGATTAACTGCGTACTTATGTGATTACCTAAAAAAAGTTTTGAAGTCTATTTAATAAGTTTTATTATAGAAAGAGAACTATAGATGTATTTACTGAGGGATAAAAAGGGTGCTTCTATGCCCCAATCGTGGCTGCAAGTCAGCATCACGGCTTCTCAATACCGTGTCTTTGTTCACTGAAAGCTTTAATTCATGAGCCAAATGTGTTCCTTGCTGTTGATACTTGTGGTTGAGAGCTTAAATCAGCACAGAGACTTGAGCTATCCAAAAGATCTCCATCCTCTCTATTGTCTCTTGAACTGTGTTACAAACGGATTCCCTTTATTGAAACTTCAATGCCTATCATAGCCATACATAGATAGAAGCACCGTTTGATCTTCAGCTTGTAGGCTTATAGCGTCTTCTCATATAATTCCGAATGTCAGTAATTTGGGCCTAGAGACATCGGTTGGTTAGTGTCGCATATACACAGGCGCAATAGATCGAAGGAAACAAACCTCATTCAACTCTTCCTTTACCATGACCTTCCACTGACTTCCTAAACGCTATAATAGTTAGTCAATAGCATATATGATTCTGATTAAAAATGGCACCAACCTGCACAACTTCATAGTTGCCATTGCCTAGATGTTCATCGAGCTTTTGCTCAAGTCTTTTCTGGCTTCCGTATTCTATTGACAAGAATTGGGCAAACATTCCATCTTGACTCATTGTCTCTTGGTGTCTTGTAGTGACTGGTGTATGGTGCTTTTTGTGAAAAGTGATGGAAGGAAATGTTAGATTAGTAGGTGGCTGTTTTGGTCTACTTGTACTTCCAGAACAATCAGGTAATACTACTTACTCCCTGGGCTCCAGTAGTCTTTGCATATGATAGACCGCTTATCAGCCAATGGGATGAGTATTTTCATCCCATGTTGTGCTTGTGTAACAGCAACAGATTTCCCCCGGATACGCCGAGTGGTGTAACAAATACTGAACATGGGCCAAGTACTAACGTTAAGTTCTCTCTGCTGATTCAGGCTCTCAGCCACAAGTCTCAACTGCGAAAAACACATCTAGCTAACAGTTCAGACGTTGTACCACAATGTTACACAAAGACACGCCAGGGAATATGAACTGACTTTTGCATGCAATCAAGTCTCTTACCAGCATCAGCCGTCTAGCGAGCGCTCTCTCTACTTACCATGCAACAAATTAAGCAAGCTCCCGATCTCGATCAACACCAGATAATGACCCTCTCAGAGTGCATGCATAAAAGACAAGCATAGTGAAAATAGTCAACCCAACAGCAACAACGACATAAACCCAAAAGTACGGCGATAACATCTCATTCTCCTCCCCGTCTTCCTTTGTCCACTGAAAAAAGCCCATAGAGAAGAAAGTCTGTCAAAAGTTAGAGATTCATTCACAACCAAAGCTGCTGTCTAACTTACCGAGACAAAGGTAGCAGGAAGAAAGACCATGCCCAGCATGGCGATGGACTTCATGAGACTGCCATCGAGACGTGTCATTTGAGCAACCTCAAGATTCACTTGGGATATCTCCTGGTTTATTCTTGCGTCCTTGCGGCCGATACTGTTCAGTTCCTGCAATATCTTAGCTCCAAAAGCTTCACTTACTACCTGAAACGTACCAGCTGTGTTGCCAAAGTCAGGCCGTCCATGATGTGAGTGCATTGTCTTATGTACTCGTCGTACTCATCAACAAGGTCCTGAAGCCTTGTCTTCAGTCTATCTCCCACCTCTCGGAGATTGTGCAGTCTTGTCTGACTGCTTGGGACTTTGGCCGCAACGGGAAGGCCAAAATCAGAATCGTGAAGCTCATCAATATGGTCGATCATCTTGCGGAGCTGGGTCTGCCAGTTCTGCAGCCCGATTCTCAGGAAACTGATATTCTGCCACAAAAGCACGGCAGGCTCTTGCTCTTCTTCTAGTCGATGCGAATTTGTCTTTGGTTGTGAAATAGGCTTGGCAGCCTTTGAGTGAATGAGTCTCGATACCAGTCGAAAGTACGATGTCAAGCACCCTCCCTTCATCAGCGGTGTGATGACCTCGACTTTTTCGTTTTCGGGGCTCATGGAACTTTCTTTCCCGTTCATTGCTCGGAGGTCCTGGTGGGCGAGATCGTGAATCCGTTGGACAAACTGCGTCAGACACTTCCTCACTGTACCAATGTGCCTCTCCCTCTCAAAGCCAGCAAACACCACTGGGAGAACCATTGGATAGAAGACTCCTCCGTCGAAGTTTTCCAGTTGACCGCAGATGAGCTCAGAATCGGTCATCAGCTCTCCGTGGAGCTTGTGCTTGGACAGATCACACCCATACCAAACTGCATTTGTTGTGAGACTTCCAGGAAAGAAGGTCACAGAGAGAGCCATGTCGCCCTCCCAGGCAGCAGAGGTCCTGCAATTGTAGACTACAAAGAAGTAAGAACGGCTGTTAAAAGATATGGCATATTGACTGACCGATAGACGGGATGTTCGCGCTTGCGGGGTTCCATGTGAATGGGAAATGGATAAAGGCACAGCTCGTATTGCGATTGATAGCTCGGACAATAGATCCATGGACCTTGAGCTTGTTGATGATGTTTTCAAATCCCGTCTTACTAAACGGGAGCTCATCAAGGGAGTCGGTTTTCGAGGCCATGACCAAGTTTATGCTTGAAGCTTTTGTATCATGGCTCCACGGGCAAATACTCTGTACAGCTCTCAGTATAATCCATTCGATCAAGGGGAGATCACTCACATCCAACCATTGACCGATGTCATCGTCACACGCAAGGAACAGACGCTTAGTTTGCGGATTCGGGCCGTTGCTGGAACCGAGAGAACCGTGATCTTCGGGCTGGGTCGCTTCAGACGGTTTCGAGATTTGGAATGCTTCGCTGGGCTGTGGCGAAAAGTCGAGCAGATCCCAGTCGTGCTCTTGTAGCTCTGACCTTCTCGTGATCCATGACATATTGGCAAAGAGGTTTGGATTCGTGTGGAGGGTTCTTGATTGTTTGGCGATGTTTGTGAGTTGAGTTGGGTGGTTTGCAAGTTTGGTCGGGCAAGCGGCTTTTATGGCTACACTGAAACTCGGCGCCCGCTATTCACTCTGCTGATAGAGGTGACACAGTGAGTCATCAGAAGATTTGGCGTGATACAGTCCATTTGGTAAGCCCATTCACGAATCTCCTTGTTCCTGGTTGTAACTGAATCTCCTTGGCGGTGTCCCTTTCACAGCCCCTTTTCT
The DNA here is from genome assembly GCA_013396025.1 of Fusarium phyllophilum. NCBI lineage: Eukaryota > Fungi > Ascomycota > Sordariomycetes > Hypocreales > Nectriaceae > Fusarium > Fusarium phyllophilum. The sequence continues at coordinate 27,111 of JAAOAQ010000040.1, read as the reverse complement.
CTTCGTGTCACGGTGCCATTGGTCTGTGAGCATGCGAACATCAAGTTCTGGTAGAGAGTGACACAGATGGTCAGGAGACTCAATATCAACGCCTGACTATGCAGTGTGTCACATACAGAAATGATATGCTTGGGCAGCCCAGGTGTCACAGCTAGTTCTCTTGCCCCAGTTCATGCAACCCGTGAAACATCAAGTCTCGCCTCATTTATTGGCACGAACGATAGACTAACGTATTGTTTGACTGATCAAGAGAAATGGAGGACTCAAATTGGGCGCTCTTACCAAGTCTCTCGCTACCAAAACTGGGAGTCGAAGTATAAATATCACAGTCAGGATCGTTTTTAAGCAACTTTGCGTTAGTGTATGCGACTGTGGTGAGGAGGACTTTTGAGATTGTTATGGCTTCTGCTAATCAAGCTCAAGGATCAAAGACCTCAACTTCTGGTAGTGATTCCACGACAGCGAGTAGTGAGACATGGGCAGCAACTACGAGTGCTGAGCCCAATAGTGCCTGTAAAAGGGCTTCGCCTCTGGGTTTTCTATTGTTTCTTACAATTGGCGCAGTGTATCTTGCTGGAACGGCTTTGGAATATTGCAGTTGTGTGTCAGAGCCACGAATACTGTAGATAATCTCATCCCATCTGTACTTGAAATTCAATTATCATCTCTCGGGAGTCCTTGGGAAGTTTTCAAACTTTCGACGATCAAGCAGGGTGCCGATTTTTACTGGACTAAAGGGCTCCTAAAGATATACTAAGTTTACCTAAGCATCCTCAAAACTTAGGATAGAGGTCTTGAGCTTCTTGCCCCCCTCCTCCCTAGTGAGTATCTCCCCGAATTCAAAAGTCTGTGTCAACGAGATGGTGGTCAGTGTTAGTGCACATATTGGTTGGTTACCAACACAATCCTACGTCATTGCATAACCAAGGTTCAAAGTACAAGACTAACCTCGTTTCAGAGCTAACTCAAGTCAAAGACCCTTATCCTTTACCGATACCAGATTGCTTAATTCATACTGAGGATCAGATATCTTAGTCGTGGCACTGCGTCATCGCTCCACAACGTGCCCGGCCGGGGCGGGAAGACGGCAGAGCGGATGTGGGGCTCCAGAACCATTTTAGGTATATCAAATAGTCCCCTGGTAAATGATCGTCACGGAGCTGAAGGAATGAGACCGAGATCTACGAGCCAGCAAACAAATTCGAAACCAAGTAAGGGTCTGTTGTTTGGTTTCCTTTATCAGACTTAGTTCTGCGGCAAATATAATGGTCTTATTTAAGGGCCTCTTGATGAAGGCCCCTGAAAACCTTGTTCATAATGTAAACTTATGTTACGAGATCAACTACTCGAGAATTCTACAAGTTTGAGATATGAATCATGATAGAAACGTGGCAAATTATACTGGCGGGAGCTACTCTCTCTGGGTACCTGCTGGCCTTGCTACATCCAGATAACCAGAAGTCGGTTTTTTTGCTTGGCTTCTTAGGGACCTTGTGCTTAGAGACAGCCCTTTGGTGTATTTACAGGATCTTAATACGCCCTCGATTCATTTCACCGCTTCGAAATATCCCTACTCCAGGGGGAAATCACTGGCTTTGGGGCCATGGGATGAAGCTGTATCGAGAGCCGTACTGCGCGCCAGTGAGAGAATGGTGAGTAAACCTCGACCTGACATCATGAATATCATCTGACAAATCTCGGGAATAGGAACGAAACAGTTCCAAACGATGGCTTCCTACGATACCTTGGCTTCTTCAACGCCGAGAGAATCGTTCTCACATGTCCCGATGCCCTTCACGAAGTTCTCGTCACCCAGAACTACTCTTTCCCAAAGCCTGCTAGCTTAAGAGAAACAGCAGGGCGGTTCTTAGGAATAGGCCTTATCCTCTCTGAAGGAGATGCCCATAAGTTGCAGAGAAGAAGCATGAATCCTGCTTTTGCACCCAGGAACATCAAGGCTCTATATCCACTTTTCTGGGATAAGACGAGAGAGATGGTCGATAGAATCACAGCTGATCAGCTGGAGACGGTGGAAGTAGTAGAGTGGGCTTCAAGAATAACTCTCGATCTCATCGGTGTAGCAGGCCTGGGAAAGGACTTTGGCGCCATACAAGACGCGAAGAACGAGATGGTGAAGACATATAACATCGTGTTTCAACCATCAGCTCAGGCTCGGATGCTGCACCATATCGAGAGTCTGGTTCCAGCCTGGGTGCTCACAGCTCTACCTATCAAGCTTAACTCAGATATGAGCCAAGCAGCACGATCGATACGAGAGACGTGCAGAGATATAATCTCTTCAAAGCAAAAGAAGCTGAAGAAGAAGAAATTGGATGATATGGATATCATCTCTGCGGCGATATGGACTGGCACGTTTACTGAGGATGGGCTCATTGATCAAGCCATGACATTGCTCGCGGCTGGTAAGTCTTCCCCTTCAGAACCTTTACCACAACTAACATTCCCAGGACATGATACAACAGGGGCGGCATTTATATGGGGAATCTATCTCCTCGCCAAACACCCAGAAGTCCAAGACCGACTCCGCCACGAAATTCGCCAACGTCTCCCTCACCTAACCCAAGCAAAAGAAACCCCAATATCAAGCGTCAAAATCGACTCAATGCCCTATCTCCAAGCCGTCAGCAGCGAAATCCTACGCTTCTACGCCCCCGTCCCGCAAACTCTCCGCGAAGCAGCGCACGACACCACAATCCTCGACCAATTCATACCCAAAGGCACACGCATAGTGATAGCACCGTGGGCCACAAACCGATGTACTAAACTCTGGGGAGCAGATGCAAATTTGTTCAAGCCTGACCGATGGTTAGGTGGGAGTGCCCATGGATGTGCAGAGAGTAAATATGGGTTTTTGTCGTTTTTGCAAGGCCCGAGGGCGTGTATTGGACAGGGGTTTTCGAGGGCTGAGTTGGCGTGTTTGATGGCGGGTTGGGTTGGGAGCTTTGAGTTTGAGTTGAGGGATACGAGATTGGTAGATGAGAGGAATGTTGATGTTAAGGGGGGTCTTACGGCGAGACCGGCTGGTGGGTGGTTACATGTAAAGGTTAGAAGATTAGGAGAGTAGTATAAGACATAGACATAGACATATAGAACAGCAACAGTATGAGATATCGTATGCATTTATCTGTGTAGCTACCCAAGACTCTACAGCTTAGCTCTCTTCTCACCAGCAATTTCCCCCAACCACTCCCCCACAAACCCAACACTATCATCCATCCTCTCATAAACAACCTGAGGCGTCCCCTCAACCCACCTAACATCAACCCTCGCCTTCAACTTCCCAACATCAGCCTCAAACATCTTCGCCGGCACAGCAAAAGGCCTCTTTGGCATGATAGCAAGCAACGGAACGTTTATATCCATGAACCGATCATAACACTCTGCAGGAGTTTGCTTGTCGTACCATAAAGCCCAGTCAAGTCTTGGATGGGCGATGAGCTTAACTCCTCCGTTTTCGTTGCGGACCACGCCGTGTTGGGTGAACATACGGATAGCGCGTTCGTCCCAGTTTCTTGTGCGTTTAGTCTCACGGAGTGCGTTCTCGACGGCGTTGCGATCGCGGAAGGTTTCTTTGAGTCCGAGACAGAAGATCTCTTTGGGGAGCTTCGTCATAGCGTCGTTGATTTTTCCGGCTGGGATCATGGCTGGGTCGACGACCATTAAACTGCTGAAGATGTTTGGTGCGTGGACGGATGCTAGGATAGCGGCTTGAGCGCCGAGGCTGTGTGCAAAGACGTGAAGATTCTGCCGTGTAGGCTGTTGAGCTTGGCCAGTCGGCTTGCGAGGCTCAAGGTACTTCGGCAGCTCGTCACAAGGTTGTACTGGGAGATAGGCTGTAAGGAAGAGCAGCAAATCTCGAACTATGTCTTTCTCATTGGCGTACAAGTATCCCACGGGATTAGCCTTGGCTGTCTGTCCGCTAAGAGGCATGTCTACTGCCCAAATCTCTTCAACCTTGACACCGGACTTGCGTAGTCGAGGTAAAAGGTCTTCGAGCATAGGCTCAAACATCTCCTTGGGAACACCCATGCCTGTAAGCGTGAGAAGAGTTACGCCCTGGCCAGGCTTATTGACTTGGTTTGTTGGGATGTAGCGCTTGGCTACCAGCTTAGGAGGAGGGACATTCGATTTGTTGCTCTGGACTGAGTCGGAGTACAGCTTAAATACACTGCTGCTGCCTTTCTTGCTTGCTGGATCGTATGGGATGTTGTATGTCTCGTCGTTGGGAATGCTGGACGGATCATCGTTGAATTTGGCTGGTGGCCACGCAGCAGTCTCATCTCGATCGTCTGTTCCTCGAAATATATGTGTCGAAGCTCGCCATTGAGGCTCCTCGGACAGATTCGCCGACTCGTTCGTGGCATTGGTGTCGGTGGGAGGCAAGACAAGCGGACGTAGCAATGCCCGCTCATACGTCGTGGATAAATCAAAGCTCATGGTTCTTGATTTTATTTTTCACTCAAATTTTCGGAAAGACAATACAAGAGAAAGTAAAGTAAGTATAGAAGAAAGAAACAGTTCAACTCATCCCAGGCCGATCTATTTCCGAATTCGGCAATTATACAGAGCATCCATGTTGTGGTGCCGTGTACCCGCTCCCCACGGGGCTATTTGAAGCTAATTCTGTGAACCAAGACACTTGACATCATTGACATCATATTAAGGAACTCAGTGAAGATCAGGGTCGTGGAGTTAAAATCAAGTGGAATACTTCCGCTCTCATTCCGTGACTTGCAGCATGCCCGAGACGTGGGCTCTGAGATATTATTCTGGCTCTAAAAGCGACAGCTAACACCAGTAGTAGTCAATTTACACTGTTTTATGTAATATAATGCTGGTTTTTTCAGGCTGACCATGTAAGCCAGGCTTTTCTACGCTGTCGTGAAAGCCTTTGCAAAGGGTTTGGAGGAGTACGATGTGTCACTCTCTTCTTGACTATCATCTGAGATAATCAAGAATCCAAGATACTAAAGATCCTGGCTAGCCGATTAGGTTTAAACTTCTGATATTCAAATATATGTAATTAGACTCCCATGACGCCCTAATCCCAAAAAATGATGTTCAACTTTCAGTCCCTCGAGTATCAACCTGTCCAAGTCTAACACTCTCATCATGTTCAATCCTAACCATCACCCTTCCAGCCTCCTTCTGCAAATCATCCAAGTCCGTCTCCTGTGTCTGACCCACCACATTAGGCCCATAAAACAACAACGGAAGAATCGAAGTCTTCCACACCGGCATTCCAGGGTTAGTAAACCCTTGGACAACGGCGACTATCAACAAGAGCATCGTGATGGTCACTAGCCCAGCCGGCAACAGCACCCATCGCCAATCAAACACAGTGCAGATAGCCATCTCTGTAGCTTGGCCAGAAGCCTTGTCGTTCTCTTCCATGGAACCATTTCTTATAGCTTGTATGCCCTGCCCGCGGAAGTTGTTTGTTATGGCGGTTGTGAATAGATCAAAAGAAGCATCGAGACCTTCGAATGTTGAGTTGTAGAGTGGAGGTAACCACCATTGGTCGCCACAGTCAAGCTGGTCTTTTGAGCCGCCGACTTCATTGGCCAAGCAGAGGGTGTTGAAGAGTGTCTTCTCAATAAAGCGTCTTAGTGCTTGCCGATACCGAAAAGTGAGCCTGTAGACACATTGATGCGGGACAGTATAGTTGATTCCGTCGACTGGGACAACTGTTTCTGAGTCTGAGGGATCCTTGGTTTGAGAAAAGTTGCCAAGCTTATATTCCTTGCCATCGATCAAGCAGGGCGTTTGCACGCCAACACGATCTCCTCCCTCGTCATCGGTAGATCTATCGTAATCAATGGGCTGCTCGTTCACCACCTTCTCGATGAGCGAACCTCTATCCACCTTGCCGTAGTATTTCTTGATGCAAGGATACAGGGCACATGAGGTTGCTATGGCATAATGATAGCGCAGGGACACTGGGACTTTTGAGGTTAGTCTGTCCTCAGGACAAGTTGCGTTGGTGCTGGTAGTAACGTTGCAACCCTTTTGCGTGAAGCTTAGGGTCGTGATGTTGGAAATAGCGACTTTGGCCAACTGGGCAAATCTAGAGTCGGGTGTGTCGAGCGCCCACTCTAAGTCTCCAGACATGACCATGACCTGGCTATTGGTAACAGCCTGAAGCCACTGTCCATTTGGCAGACTGTAGTTGTAAACTTTGCCAGCATAGCCCGAGGCTCCACTACTGTTGAACTTGCTAATGTTCAATTCGATGAACTCCGAGGTGTCGATGCAGGCACTGCACATGGCAACAGAGGAATGAGTTATTCCTTGGGAATTCGACGGAAATGTGCAGTTTCCAGTAGAGCAGGTTGCAGCTATGGCTGTGTCCTTACCCATAGGGTTGACAAGGCCATTCATCATGGCGACTTTCATATCACCTGAAAGTTCATTGCTGGCGGCACCTGTTTGAAAGCTTGAATTGAAGGCTGGGACAAAATGAGAGATTGGCAGAGATGCTTGCGCGCCCTCGACTGTTCTTGCGCAAGGGACTGTGCTGACGGACTGCTGGGCAAAGGGAGTGATAGCAGGAGATATAATAATGACAAGAGCGGCGATGATGCTCGTGAGTCGTGGAGGAACAGTCCAGAATAGCTTCATCGCCCCGAGGATGCCACGACTAGCATTATTGAAGTGATGAAGATCGGAAACAGGACGGGGTTTCTGCATAGCATTCCATCCCATCTGACCGATGAGCTCAGCAACGACAAGTAACATCGAAGCTCTCATAAAGGTGCTGAGAATAGCAATAATTGTGTTGAGGCTGATGTCGTATGGCCATGGCTTCAAAACTCTGTTATTGTTCTGTGCTGGGATGACAATCGTAGCTATCAGCAAGCCTAGAGCCAACAATAACGATAGAGTCTCCCATAGCCAGGAACGAATAGGGCCAGGTTTTGCTTTTTGTGAAGAAACATCTTTGGTTGTGATGCTGATGTCGTGGTGTTTGTGTTGTTGCCTTGAAAAGGTTTCCATAATGAATGTTGTTTATGGTATGATGAACGCCACAGAAAGCACAGAGCAGCTTCCCTCTTTATCATTGACTCGAAGCGCTGCTCGAGTCCTAAGAATGCCTTGCCTTCTGCAGGCGAGAGGCGTGGTACTTGGCTCGTAAGGATGCATGTTAGTACTAATCGCTGAAAATGGCGTGTAGCACTAACAAGGTCGCAGGGCGGTTCTGTACCTAATTGCAGGGTTTATGCTGTAGATGAAACGCATACAACCAACATGCATAAAGCACAGCCAATAACACGCGTCAATTTCGCGCTGAGACACATTTTAATGGATCATCGCAGAATCCTTTTATTAGATCGTATCATGATCGTCGTTTTACTCTGGAACCATTGAAAAGTTGTGAGAAATAATTGCAGCTTCAGCAGTTCTTTCACAGTGAATAGAAAGCCTTGATATTAGCACTATAACCTTGAACTTGGTATAAAATTTCACGTTACCCTATCATAGAACAAGGCCTAAATTAAATGCTGAATTATACATTGGATTAGATGGGAATTCTGAATCTCGATCGTTCACTGCCAACTTCAACGCGGGCGGTTAATTTCAAGCGCTTGGTAAGACTCCAGTCTCCGGAAGTGCTATGCGCGTCAACAGCTCCAATAGGAATGCCTATATTTACTCGCTTAGAAGCGAAGCAGGGTATCAAAAGAAAGGCCAAGGTAATTATTATTAGAGTTTGGCTTCCAATAGACGAAGTTATCGTTGGATCTTGATCCTTGAAGCCCCTGGAATTGGTACCTAGACCCAACACTTGACCAGATTGATTTTGTCTACCATTTCACGTGTGGCTGGGACTTGTTATCTCAAAAACTTCCATTGGGCTTGTATTGATTGTTGTCATATAACGAAGAAACTATTGACATCCATAGCCCCGACAACTCAGTCATGCAACTCCCGCTTCCCATACCTTGGCGCAAGTAGTTTATTTCTATTCAGGATTGTTAGAACTCGTAATATTCGAGATTCTTCTGTACTTACGCCGCAGTTCTTGCAAGAGCAGCTCTGGCCACAGGAGCAGGAGCTAGCTCCGCTGCAGCCGCAGGTAGATCCACAATCGCAAGCCATGATGATAGACGTAAAGTTATAAGTTATATTTGATGAGATAGTGACTTGAGAGATTTGAATATCGAGAGTTTTGAAGGCTCAAGTCATGAACTTGGCTACCCAAGGGCATTATATACCCCAACCCCCGCATCTGAATCCGGCAACGGGCACCATGTGATGGATATCAGCATGATCATGACGCATTCGTGACTAGATTCTAGAAGGATGTTCTTCGGGCCGTCGGCCATTGTTTGCTGAAGTGGGGACATACGTTGGCCTTTGCCAAACTTGGATATATGGCAGGTCACGAGCTAGTAGTATCAGTTGGGTATATGACGTGAATACTGTCACGCAGGCTTACTATTAATCCCCGTGCAGGCGATATGACATCGTATCAAAATCATTGCAAGAAGGGCAATAGACATGTTTATTTGACCAACGAATCAATCAACACGTCAAAGTGATGTTGTGATACTCTCATAGAAGCTCGCCAACTTCTCAGCATCCCATTGTCTCGTGGCAACGGCAACATGAGCATCCTTTATCTTCTCATCCATTTCATCGCTGATGAAGAATGGCTCCCGTAGTTGATAACCGTGTAACTGTACGAACATGCTGGCAGCTACCAAAGCCGTCCTTTTATTCCCATCCTGAAAAGGGTGATTTAGGGTGATCTTCTGAGCGAGAATTCCTGCTAGCTGAAAAGCATCATCCTGGCCATAGTTCTTGTGTTGCTGGGGTGAGAATACAGCAGATTCGAGGTAAGTCATTTGGGTAGGTCTAGCGCGAACGATGTTTGTTTCGTAGAGTCGAAGTATTTGAGCTGCAGTGAGGAAACGAAAGCATGGGGCAGACATCACCAGCTTGAGATCAAAGAAACTAATCAATTAAGGGTGCTTTTCATCTGGGTGATATGGTATAATCTGATATCGCGTGTTAGTGATTGAGCGTGGTGGTGATGAAGCGGAGTAGGATCTCTAAAATGCATGGATACCTGAGGCTAGAAACTTATAAGTAAGAGAACGGAGGCCGACTTGCAGATGGGCTATATCATTTATTATACCTCAAATGGCTTCCAGGTGGATAACAAAATACATTAGAGGCTCTACATTCAAGCAAGCCAATTTCGTAACCAGGCTAACTATCCTTCAACTTATCCAATGCGCCCTTGAGCTTGAAAGCAGTTTCTCGTGACAGTCTCTCAAATTCTTCTATTCCAATACAAAAAGCAACAAACAGTTAGAGCCGTTAAAGATTGGTTAAATAGGTGCATGATACGAACCGTCTGGTGTTCCATCGAGCGTGATAGCGTTCCAGTTCCCAGTGAGCCAGAGTGTTGCAGAACTCACATCTTGCTTGGAGTCGCCCAGGTTTTGCTGTAACTCAATTCGAGGAAGTGAAAAGGACTCTGGGTTTTGTTTAACACGTGAATCCATGCCCTCTCTCCAAAGTAGACTTACGATGTGTGAAGCATAATGAGCGATGGTTGAATTGAAGTGGAAGAGTGTCGTGGTGGGTTGCACTGCCGAACTTAATTTGAGAAACTAGTGCACGCCTGATAGCTTGCCCGATATCAGGCTCAATATAGATATAATTTTCCCCGGGTTCGCCAATCATGATGCCAGTATCGTAAGAGAAAGGTATGCCATTTAAGTCGATGGTGGTGAACTTTGCGACAGCATTGTGATATAAGCGATACGAAATGTTTAGGGTAGGCTTGACTCTCTGAAGAGATGTGCGAACGGAGCGAGATAAGATCATGAGGTGAAACGGGCTGGAGGACATTCGTATTGGCCAAGAGAGCGAGATGAAGGAATGAGCGAAAATGCGTTGCATGTATCCGTAAGGGCCGGGGACATGTCAGGTGATATTAGCCTGGGCGTTGGTCCAGTCACGAACAAGGCGTGACAGGTAAGATGAAAGTGGCCAAGGCAATCAACTTCAATGAGCTATACAAATATATTACTCAAACTTCAATTCATTATCATGTTTCCTGCTCATCAAGCGACTGCAGCCTAGGCTGTAACTCCTTAAAATTCGACTTGCCCTCCTCAACGGGGTAAGCCTCAAACACCATCCTCCTCATAAGCCGACGCGGCGCTCTCCGACCAGTAAACAACTCAAACTGAGCAAACCCCTGCTCTGGCAGTATATCCAGACCATCCATACTTACCCAACCGCGATGCGACTCTGCTCGAAATTGTGCTAGGAACGGTGTATCTAATGTCTTGTACCCCCACTCAATTGCGACACCGCCAGTTCGACTTCCCAGCCACTCGTTGGGGAGGATAAGTTCGGGGGCGGGGACGTTGCCAATGCGGTGGGTGGGAATACAAGAAACAATGACGGTAGGTAGGCGGAACTCTGCCGGCCAGGCATCTTCTATTGATTCGATGACATGGAAGCGAGAATGCTCGCTACCGGCGCTCAGTAGGCCATGGTCCTTCCTCTCAAGGACCTGCGTAAAGTGTGACACCATTTTTTCGGCGTTCTTCGGTGTGCGGTTGTAGATGACAATGTTCTTAATGCCAACTTGAAGCATGGCATAGACTGTAGCTCTGGCCATGCCGCCTGCTCCAATGACCAGGCCACAGGTGCTGGACACGACTGCGTTGGCCGGGGAGAGGCCACGGCGAATGCATGCGCGAATGCCAATCCAGTCGGTGTTTTCACCATACAGAGCCTTAATGGGACCTGAGCGGTTGACGCTGTCGAAAAAGGCAGCCCCAGATGGTATTGTTCCATCATCATTTAAAGAGCGGATGGGAATCAGTGTGTTGACAGCACCAATTGCGCGGGCGTGTTTGCTCAACGAATGCGTCAAGGTAATGATCTCGACTTTGAAGGGGAGGCCAATTGAGCCTCCACCAAACTCTGGATCCTCGATCAAATGCTTGATTCCTCGAAGCGACGCACAAGACACTGGCTCGTAGGTATGGGGCAACCCGCATGCCTTTAGAGCTGCTTTGTGCATCGCAGGAGACAAACTGTAGCTGACGTTGGCGCCAATGACGTAAAGCTTCATCTGGTCGTATATAAAAGACGAGAAGAGAGCTTCTGTCGCCCCGACCGTGGTAATGGATGGCGTTATTGGGGGCCTGGGATTCACCCGCTCCAGCGAATCTGGGCGGACAACAGTAAGGATACGATTGAAAGCCTGCGAATTCCGACCAAGAGGGCCAGAATTGTAAGAGATAAGTGGGATCTTGGGTCCCTGTAGAGCTGCAACTGATGTCTTGAGGTAGTGAATGCGGAAATTGTCTTCAATAGTAACTGCAGGTCGAATCAGTCTGGCAAGATGGCATCCTAAATTATTGGCCTTCTTATACCACGACATCCATATTGGAGATTCCCATGAGGGAGGATCTGTGGTGATGAAGCAATTTCCAATCATCTTTGTTCTCTTTCGAATAGATAATATGCGTGAGATGTGGACGTCTTCGAGTCGAAGATCGACTGTCATCATCTCTGGTGCGAGACGTACAGAATGGTGGACAAGATCAAGGTAGACACGCAGGACTTCGTCGCTTGCTGTATGCGGTAGGAATAGATGCAGGATTATGGGTAGGATTGTGCTTCGCCTTACAATACCAACGCCTTTGGTAATGTTGGCAAGCAGTTTTCCGCTGGCTTCAGACGTCAATGTGCCTTGTTCAGCATGTTCAGCCAGGTCATGTACAACTATTTGCACAACATCTGCTCCGATGACATGCTCTTCGACATCGACAGAGTCTTTAATAACATCTGAAAGAGGAATGGAGGTGGCATAGGTAAAGTTGCGTTCCTCCGCAGGTATCCTCGATAATGGGAATGCAGAATCTGTGAAAGGTATTGTGCCAGCGGGGTAAACAAGAGATAGGAACTTCAGGAAGTGTCGCTCAACATGTTTCAACGTTAAATATGGAGCGGGTGATCTTTGTGTCAATGACTCCCGAGAAAGCGACGACTTGGAAGCTTTCTCTGTGACATTGAAGAACTCAAAGTTGGTGCAAGACCTGAAGATGGCGTTGCTAACATCGAGTAAGCTCTGGACCTTGGAACCGTCGCGGATCTTGAGATGGTTCTTAATGGCATCGAAATCACGGACAATGTGGATAACAGGGTTGGTAGCCGCAAACTCTCGGAGGAGACTCTGCACGCGACTCTCCATCCAAGAGCAGACGAGAATGCAGCCAGTTGAATGTCGCTGCAAAATACTTTGCAAGACCTTGGCTTGCTGCTTGTAGCACTCTGAAGATCCATGTTCGGACTTATAAGCGGCACTCGACAGGCCCATGGATCTCTGGAAAGCTGGCTCCAGATCAATGACCTTGCGGTCCATTGCCGAGGATGCCATGATAGCTAATGTCGACTTTCCAGCTCCGCGCATACCAACAAGTATCATTGACGCGTCTGGGCTGAAATCAGGGACCTGACCATTCAAGGGAGGAAAGGTTGGAGAGGGCGTTCGAGTAAGTCCATCGTGTTGGTCCGTATTTGACGGAGCCGCGGATTGAGAATTGGCTCTCGAATTGGCTCGAGAAGTGGCCCGCGAGGGAGGTTGAGACTGGAGTACATCGCTCAGTTTAAAAGACTGCGATTGCGGTGTCGAGTTATCGAGGCTATCGCGGGGAATTCCATGACTGTAGTGGACGGTCTTCGGTCGGCTGTGGCCGTTTGGTCGAAGCAAGGTATCCTCGTGGCCAAGAAAGGTCCCCAGGGACCTCTTGACGCCTGCCATTTCGTGCTGCATGTGTCCGGACTCTTTTGACCAGCGCTGTTTCAAGAATGCGCCATAGTCACCAGGATATCGCAGTTGTTGAGGCTATAGAGAAGGATCTCTCTGTTGGGTAGGGGAGAATGGTGATGTGGGCTTGTCGAGAAGCGCTGAGTCCGACTGTCAGTTGTGAAGTGGGTGGGCGATGGGCGATGGAAGCTCGGTAGATCCCCCACCAGACAATCCGGGGCAAGCGAGAGGCGATTGGTCGGGAAAGCGTTTATCCAGACCCACACCGAGGCCCTGTCCAATTACATCGGTGGTGATTCGGCGGTCGGAGCTTGGAGGCTGGAACCTACAGACCATTCCCAAGCAACACAGAATTATTCTAGGGCCCCAGATTCTCCCCGCATCACGTCTCATCGCATCGTATTGCTTTTGTCCGGTACTGTTGCTTCGAGATTCGGTCATGGGAGACAGATCTGCATGACAATGGCACAGGAATCGCGTATCTGAGCTGAGCTTTATTGACATGGGACTCGTATACAATTCCATTCCACATCATCGTCAGACTACCTAGCAAGCATTGATCCCTCTTCACACTGCTGCTGCTGTTAGGCTCCTCTCCCCTCATCTCTCTTTTCGTTTCGTCATGACTGCTGGCCTCGCGGCGCAGGGCAGCTCATTCATTCTTTGATCAACTACATCCAAGCAATGCCGCCTAGGAAACGCGAAAACGATGCGGATACTACCAGCGCTCCCGCAACCACAGCTCCCGCCAAACGTCAACGAGTCTCGCTTGCCTGTGATTCATGTCGCACTGCCAGAGAAAAGTGCGATGGCGCCCGTCCTCACTGTGGAACATGCACCGCGCAAAACAGGCCATGCTCATATACCCCTGCGTCCCGCAAGAGAGGTGTGCAGACGGGATACCTACGGACAATTGAGTTGTCGCTGGCATGGCTCTTTGAACAGGTTCCTGGCTGTGAGGGAGCTCTTCATCGTCTCCTTACACAGAATGATGGAGCAGATGGTACCCGCATCCTCGCGACCAAGGACAAAGCTGGCCATCGCCTCTACCGACGATGGAGCAAGAGTCGGGTTCACAAAGACATTGGCAGATTGCTGTCGGATGAGAAGACGCCTCAAAACGATACCTCCGCAGACGACTCGGGAACTGAAGATAGCAGCCCGACTGGTGCACAATTGTTCGACGGCAAACCATCACCCGGACTATCGATACAAGGCGTCAATCCGTCACAGACGAGCATCCCGGCGGCATCTTACAGCTTCAACTCAGACCAGCCATCATTACCTACCAAGCTGACATTGCCCCCGCACTGGAAAAGACTTGTCGACATCTACATGTCTTACACCCACAGTTGGTTCCCAATTATTGAATCTGGAATTATCACACGCACAGCATTGATGTATCCCCCAGAGGGCCTTGTCATCGAAGTCAACCCTGCCTCGGCGCTACACGCTCAGCTTTGGGCAGTTTTTGCTGTCTCTTCATTTCAAGACGCGGCTTCTTCCAACCCATCACGACACACCGGATTCTCTCCTAACGAAATTTACTCCATCGCGCAACGGCTTATACCCTCCGACGACGAGACCTTCGAATTGGCCCATATCTCCTCACTCCTCCTTCACTCGCTAGTACTCATGGGCCAAAAGAAGACGATGACAGCATGGATCTTGATAGGCCGGGCTTCGCGTCTTGCTTTGCATTATCGTGCGACAGCATCGCACATGTTTCCGGTCAAGGAAGGCGACGCAGCTTCTCTGAATCATAACGAAGTCAGGGTGCTAGCGGGAAGCTTTATCCTGGATTCTCTTGCTTCACTTAGTCTTGGTCAACCCCAAGTGACATTGGGAATTCGGCATAGTCTTCCTTCTGTTGTCATAGAACAAGCTCTCGATTTGAATGAGCCATGGACTTCGATTTCGGGATTCGGAAAGGCGGCGGATGATGGACAAGAATCAACACCAGATTGCGCATCACCACTATCAACCTTTCGACAACTTTTTGCCTTCTGTAGACTGTGGGGTACCAGCATGGATGCAAGGTTATACAATGACCGCAACCCTCAACGAATCACCCCAGAAGACCTTGTCAGAAGCCTGGACGCTCGGTTTTCATTTTGCAATTCCCTCATCTTTGGTGGCTCGACGCCAAGAGTGCCCTCAGCATATCTGCTTCAAGGCATGTTCTTGGCAATCACCTTGGACTTGGTGCCAGGCCATCGGCCGTCTCTCTTATCTAATTTCATAGAGGTTGTTGAGTCGTGTCTAGAAAACTTTGGACCAGGCGGAACACCGCCAATCATAGCCATCTTGATGGATATAGTCAAGCACCACGGTCATGGAAACCGAATGCCAGAACACGACCAAGTCAAGTGGAATTCAACACTGGGATCGCTCACAGACGGCTGGAAGCTCAAATATCAAGGGTTAGAGGCCCCTAAAAGCAACCAGCATACACCTAGTTCTGTGGATCCGTCACGCCGCCCAATAGTGAGCCCATCATTTATGGATGAGATATCAACCGCCTCGCATCACACAGACCACCCTGCCCCTATCACATCCGGGGAACTGGAACATGAGCTCGGCCGGATGCAGCAACGCCAAAAAGAGCAACAAGCGTTATCATATGAACGACAACGTTATCAAGCTGCAGACCGTAGCCCGGCTTCACAGTCTCTATACACGCTAACACCCAACCTGACCTTTCATACCCTTCACACACCATCTCTTGATGGGCAAATGGGATCATTACAAAACTCGATGCCGAGCCAACTACTTGATTACGACGCAATTCTGGATGAGCTTGGATCCATAGACTGCGCGGATGGTATTGATGTGGATCCTCAGTTTATGACTAACTTGGGCTTTGCGCCAGGATGTGATCTGGGTGAGATGTTTCAAGGTGATTTTGGGACATGATTTAATGCAATCTAATCAATATTTACACGGATACATATTCACCCAAGTTGTCCCTGTCTGCCTGCCTGTGATGTCTTGGCTGATGGGGCATAAGAACTGCCCAGACTGACAGCGCTGATCACATCTGTTCAGGTCAAGTTCCTTACAACATCCCAGCAGTAGGATCCCTTCATCCTCGGAGAATGCTACGTTTTGCTGACGCGGTGTGTTGGAGCTGCTGAAAAACACCCAATCAACCTCGGAATAATGCCGACATCGCCGTGTGGATGGGGAACATAGGGATAAATGATAGCCGCTTGAGATTTTCTCCCCATTTCTTGACGAAACAAGGTTAGATTCGCGGCCACATGGTGGTAATGATGCGGAGACCACAGAACAGTTGAGCCAGGATGTGGCACCGCGGAAAAGTCTTTATCCCTCGACACGTCCTCTCACCAACACGAGACCCCAGACACCCAGTGCGTCACAGTAAACAGACAATGACAATCTCGAATCTCATGCAACGACGGAAGCATATTCTTCCCCCACAGATCCAACCCCGCAAACCCCGGATTGATTCCCCAATTCTGGAGAAGCAATTGTTCGGTTGTTGGATTGAGTTGGCCCTTGCTGGCCCAGCGGCACCCTAGCTCTTGGAGACGGTTTTACTGCTAGACTAGGGGGAATATGGGTCAACTTGACTTGTATAAATCTTTGCCCCCCACCGGGCTTTGGGGATTGTCTCTTCGACTCTCCAGTTCATCCACAACCTTCTTTGCAACCTTATCTCCCCACAAGCTGCAACAGTTCTCAAGCAGTTAAGTTCAGGTTTGAACCTTGAGACTCCGCAATCATGGGCCTCTTGACTCTGCAGGAAGATCGGCCCACGCCGAAGGCCGTCTACAACTGGCGCGTCTACACATGCGCCGCCATTGCATCAATGGCTGCTTGCACAATTGGTTACGACTCTGCTTTTATCGGCACGACCCTTGCTCTGCCCTCATTTGTGCAGGAGTTCAACTTTGAGAACTATGAGCCTGATGCGCTTGCGCTGGTCAAGCAGAACATTGTCTCTGTGTACCAGGCTGGTGCCTTCTTTGGATCTCTGTTCGCCTATGTCAGCAGTTACTTTATTGGTCGCCGATACTCTCTTATCCTCTTCTCTCTTGTCTTTATGGTCGGTGCTGGTATGATGCTGGGTGCCAATGGAGCCCGGGGTCTCGGCCTTATTATCGGTGGACGCGTCTTGGCCGGTATCGGTGTCGGTGGATGCTCCAACATGACACCCATTTACATCTCAGAATTGGCTCCTCCCGCTGTACGAGGTCGTCTTGTCGGTCTTTATGAAGTCGGATGGCAAGCCGGTGGTCTTGTTGGTTTCTGGATCAACTACGGAATCAACCAGCACCTCCCTTATGCCCCTGGTCAGAACGAAAATGTCTGGCTGATCCCCTTTGCTGTTCAGCTCATCCCTGCTGGTCTTCTTCTTATCGGTGCTGTCTTCATTCCTGAGTCGCCTCGATGGTTGTTCTCCAAGGGCAAGCGCGACAAGGCGATCAAGAACCTTTGCTGGATGCGAAACCTTGACCGAGAGGATATTTACATCGTTGAGGAGATTGGCTTTATCGATGCTGAGATCGATCGATTCAACAGCGCAGTTGGCGCTGGCTTCTGGAAGCCTTTTGCTGCTCTCAAGGAAGCCAAGGTTCGGTGGCGTTTCCTCCTTGGTGCTCTTCTCTTCGTCTTCCAGAACGGTAAGCAGACTTATCTAGGTTCCCACTTCAATGACTAACATTTCCCAGGCTCCGGTATCAACGCTATCAACTACTACAGCCCCACTGTCTTCCGAAGTATCGGCATTACCGGTACCAACACTAGCTTCCTCACCACTGGCATCTTTGGCGTTGTCAAGACGAGCATCACCTTTATCTGGATTCTTGTTCTTATCGATCACGTCGGTCGTCGAAACCTTCTCATGATTGGCGCTGGTGGCGGTGCTTTCTGCATGTACTTCATCGGTGCTTACATCAAGATCGCCAACAACGAAGCCAAGGTCGCTGCCGGAGAGGACCCCAAACTGTCCTCTGGTGGTATCGCAGCTGTCTTCTTCTTCTACCTCTGGACCGCTTTCTACACACCTTCTTGGAACGGTACACCATGGGTTCTCAACTCAGAGATGTTCGACCAAACCACCCGCTCTCTGGGCCAAGCGAACGCCGCTGCCAACAACTGGTTCTGGAACTTCATCATCGCCCGTTTCACCGAGCAGATGTTCAACGCCTGGGGATGGGGAGTATACATCTTCTTCGCCTCCCTCATGGTCATTTCCGTCTTCTTCGTCTTCTTCTGCATCCCTGAGACCAAGGGTGTTCCTCTTGAGGCGATGGACAAGCTGTTTGAGACTAAGCCTATCTGGAGGGCTAACAAGATTGTCATGGACGAATTGAGACTCCAGGATGAGGAGTTCCGCCATAATGTTGATGGTGCTGATCTGCGAGAGGAGAAGGCCAACGCTGAGCAGATTGAGGGCAAGGTCTAAAAGTCTTGATGATGATTGAATGCGAAATTGAATAGAAGCCAGATTGGATTAATATACCCCTTGTACGTCACTTTTGTCTTGCTCTATGATTGCATTATTAACCATGCTGGCTGGTATCATTAAACTGCCTAAGTTCTGTGTGATATTGTAAGCTTTCGACCACAGGTCTCAACTACAAATAACACAATTCATAAAAGCTAGATTATGTGAGCAGCGCAACCTTCGATAACGCTGGGAGAATGTGGGAAAGATCAATGATCCTTCCATACCTGCATCTGAAACGGCTTGCTTATAGTCCATTTGAAGAGGCGCAGATAAGGGCTTTTCAGCCTGGGTATAGAAATTGGTGGTGTGTTCCGACGAGACATGAATACCGCGGCCTTTTTTAAGCATCCGATTCTTTCATGTTAGTAATAGGCTTGCATAGGTGAAGCGTCTCTTTGCTAAGATAGAGCTGAGTTGGTACAGGCTAAACTTATCAGAGGGTGTCATATCATACCTCACCGCTCTCCTTCCACGTAGCATACTTTTGATAAATATCCTTCCTAAAAACATCCTTCAAGTCTGTAGCAACCCCTCCATCAAGAGGCAACTTTGCAAGAACAGCTCCAACACCACAAATATCATTCTTCCGATCAATGAACCACGCAAACGTCAAACCTCCGCCCCAAGACATAGTATGAGCACCATACCACCCCTCAACATCCTCAAGTGTAATAGTGCCTCCAAGCCCATGGCCAAGCTTCGTTTCTTCACTGATACCAACTCTGAAGAAAGGACCGAGAGGACTAGCTAGCATGCCTTGTTGGCCGCTGAGTGCTTCAGGGGCAAGATGGTTCTGAAACATATCGGCGCATGTTTCGGGTTTGAGGAGCTTGCCGTCATTGGCGAGGAGGGATTGGATGATCTTGAGATAGGTTGGCGCAGGCATTGCGAGACCATGGCCGCCGAAACATCCATCTGACCGGCCATTGATTTCAGCTCCTTGGCCCATGACTGCAAAACCAAGGCCTTTTGGATCATCGGGGTTGAGATCCACGAGACGCTCACGCAAATCCTCTCTTGTGACAGGGAAGAACTGAGCGTCGGTTTTCAAACCAAGAGGTTTCAGCATACGCTCGTGGACATGTTCCTCCAAGGTATTTCCAGTAACACGCTCAACAATTCTACCAGCCCAGTCTAAACCAGAGCCGTACATCCAACCCTTTCCAGGTTGATGCAAAAGAGGATAGATGAAAGTATCTTCAACCTTTCTCTTCTTTCCATCCTTGGGTTTATACTTGCTGCTCCATTTCCCAATGTTCGGATTCAAGAAATCATAAGCTACTCCAGCGCTGTGCGAAAGCAGCATTTCAAGTGTGATAGGCTGACACGCTGGTTCAAGAATCGGTTCGTCATCTTCTGTCCAGCCGGTAAGAACCTGCTTCTCCGCTAACTCCGGTGCGATCTTTGATAAATCACCCTTGAGAGTGAGAAGACCATCATCAACGCACTGCAGAGCTGCGATGGAGGCTATGAGCTTTGTAGCTGATGCAAGACAGAGAATATCATCGAGCTGCTGAGGACGTTTTTCACCAGAAAGAAGAGTTCTCTGACCGAGGGCTTTGTTGTAGGTGAAGTCTCCCTTGGAGTTGGTAGCACAGATGATGCCGCCATTGATCTTGCCAGAGTCGATGGCGGCTTGGAAGTTTTTCTCGATGGTTCTCGCCATTGCAACAGAGAAAGATTTGGTTCTGATGGGAAATTTGGAAGATACAGCGAGGAATGGCGATGAGTGATTTTCAGTGTTGATAGCATTGGGGATCTGAGTATTTATGCAGTTGGTTGATCTTACATGTAAGACAGAACAAGTAGTCATCCGAGGGGAGTATAGTCACGTGGGTCGTTATAACGGCGAGTTGTTATGCCAGCCAATCAGATTGTTTAGTTTCCGAGCCAGCGAATCGACTTGGACCATTTTCTTCTCATCACCACTATTATATGGCCGGTGACTCAACGGTTGGAAGTCTCTATCCATTTTTATTATGATAGAAATCTATCATTTTCTCGATTGACTTCCCAAGAGAGTTATTAAAACTCCGGTCTAAGATTCGGACATCAACTTCCATTGTACTTGTTTAATCAACCAGTCAGACGACGTCATCCAGACAGGACATCCAACCTCACATGTCGAATGACTCATCTTCTTCAGTACGAAGTTGACTAGACAATCTATTGTATCGTCTGCCTCACGTAATTGCTGTGCTTATGGCTTCAGCGCCCTTTTCATGACGACCGAAAGACCAGAACTACCCCAAAAACGTGTAAGAACCTGCAGATCAGTCGGGGTAATTATTCGGCCATGAAGCATTCTTACCGATACACGGCCAAATGAAATCCATAGCTGACATTATATAAAATAGCCAAAGAAAACATTTAATATCTCTTGAAGAGGCTTGATAGGTTGTTATGGGCCTAACTTGGTAGCTCAAGGATCTTCTGGAGTTGAGTATGCCTCTTTGAGCTGATGTGGTTGTTCACCAAGACGTATCCAGGATTTTGTGAAGCATCGTGAGAAACACATGAATAGACTCTGATTATAGATTATGCTTATGCTTAGAGAGAGAGAATGACATGAAACTGAGAGATTCGGTATCCAAGTGCTGTACTATATCCTGCCAAGCTAAAATTCTCCAACACCACGGCAAAATATCATCTTCGCCGAACATATATTTCTCAACTCCAACGTCACTCCCCATTAACCCTCTGCCACTCAAACTCCCAATCATCACCATGTCATCCTCAATCTCATCCCCTCTACCAGAAATGATAGACATCAACACCCCTCCACACCCAGAACCAACAATCTCACCACAAACAATCACCCGCATCAACGCAGCCTACGACTGGACATCCCCCACCGACCCTTCCAACCCCCGAAACTTCTCCCTCCTCACCAAAACCCTCAGCATAGCATCTATAACATCCCTCGCCTGGTCATCCTGCTTCGCCGGCGCAATATACGCCCCCGCCCAAACCGCCGTTAGCCATGATTTCCACCAAGACCGTTTATCCTCTGTCCTCCCTCTGAGCTTGTATAACCTCGGCATGGCGTGCGGTCCCCTAGTCGGAGCACCGCTATCTGAAACTTATGGCCGCAAGACGGTGTATGTTGCTACAACACCGATCTTCCTTGCTTTTCTGCTAGGATCGGGATTCGCGGGGGATATTGTGAGTTTGTCGATTTGTCGGTTCTTTGCGGGCATGTTTGCGTCGCCGAATGTGAATAATACTTCTGCTACGATAATGGATTATTGTGCGCCGCAGTATCGTGGTGCGAGTTTGGGGATTTACTACTCTATTCCTTCGCTTGGAGCAGCTGTTGGACCGCTTGTTGGGGGGTTTGTTGAAAGGTCTTTTGGATGGCGGTGGACGCAGTGGGTTGCTGTTGTGATAACGTGTGTTCTTTACATACCGGTTCTGTTTACGAGGGAGACTTATAAGAAAGTTGTTTTGCGAAGACGAGCTATTAGAATGGGTTTGGGTGATAGCTCGTCTCAGCAGACGACTATTGCTAGGACTATTCGACATTTCTTTACGGTTCTTATCCTTCGGCCGCTTTATATGCTGTTTACAGAACCAATCGTCACTCTGGTCAGTCTCTACAACGGCTTCATCTTTGGACTGCTGTACACATTCATCATATCTGTTCCGTGGATCTTCAGACACTACTATAATTTCAGCGCAACAGGCGAGTCGCTCTCATATCTGGGTATAACGCTCGGCACTCTCTTGGCCTGCGCTCCCTTCGTCCTAATCGACTTCTCATACTATCAAAAGCGCCTTATCCACTGGGACCAAACCCATGATGCAAGCGAACCTTTCCCCCCAGAACATCGTCTCATATCCTCCATGATAGGAAGTTTTCTCCTCCCCGCTAGTCTCCTCATAGCAGGATGGACAGCTGAATTTCGCATCCACTGGATTCTCCCCATATTCTTCCAGGGCATGACCATGATGGCATGTCTTTTGATCTACGCTGGTGTAAATCTCTTTATGCTTGATGCTTACGGCCCTCTATATGGGGCATCGGCATCCGGTGCTATGATGTTGAGTAGATATTCGTTGAGCTTTGCGTTTCCGATGTTTGCGCTGCAGATGTTTGAGAAGCTTGGTGCAGGTTGGGCAACGACGCTTTTGGCGGGTATTACGTTTTTGATGGCGCCTATACCGTGGTGTTTCTTTGTTTATGGAGAGGGGATCAGGGCGAGGAGTAGATATGAGTCGAGCTTATAGTGAGATAAGTCAACGAGACTTTTCAATCCTCATTTTAGCCAATCATCTCCATGCCCTCAAACAGATCAAGCCAATCCTCCAACCTCTCCTTGACGAAAGTATCCAACTCCCAGGGCTCATCACTCAGCGCATCTTGATCTCCAGCCCAGACATACATATCCGCCTCCACAACACTCCCATCCTCCAGCACCGCATCAACACTCGTGGGAGTATATATTTCACTCTCAAAGTCATCGAGCTTCTTGCGCTGCGACTTAGTCTCCAGGACCAGCAAGTCCCCATCTACTTCATGCCCATCTTTCTTATAACGGCAGGATAATCCCGTGAACGCACAGTGTAGCGTGCGTAGCCGCGTACTTTGGCTGGGCGGGCGAGTGTTGAGATGAGTTCTGTGTTTGTGGCATCACCGGTCAGGGCCCAGGCTAATAGCGGGCGGGCGCGGAGTGTGCCGTAGATGAAGAGAGGGCGTGGCTTTGAAGATTCAGCCATGGTTATGTGCTTTTACATGAGACCTAGAGCGTGTGGCTTGCTTTTTCTGTGCCTGTCCAGGTATGTATGTGCGCGCATGTATATGTGTTGGGAGGAAGATGCTGAAATGAAAGCTCTTATTGTCGGTGTTTAAGTAGCGGAACCCTCCAACTTTGGCATTCACTGTATTTCCATAAACACTAAAGAAATAAAAGTCTATATATTTGCTGCCTAGTCATTTATTGCAGTGATTGGGTGAAGTGCTTATGATTTTCACCAGGTGAGCTTATATTTAGGTAAAGATTTATGAGTTTAGGTAAGTTTAGGTAAGTTTAGGGTACCTAGTCTAAAGAAGCATCACATTTTATCGTCAACCACCAAAGCCGCAAAGAGACAACATATCGTAACAAAAAATCCAATCATTTATCTAAAACTCCAATAATGTAATGCACGCTATTTCTCTATGCCCATGTAAAAACAAACCCTCCCTCATAGCTTCGCCGCCTCCGCCCTCTGCGCAACCTTCTCCGCAATAGCAACATGCACCTTTTCAATCGGCATCTCCTCCAACTCCTTTCCCGTCCAGTATTTATCCTGCTCCAAGCCCTGATAAATCAACGCCTCCGTTCCTAGGATAACCTTCCACCCTTTATCCTCCGCAATACCACCTAATCTTGTAAACGGCG
This sequence comes from Fusarium phyllophilum, assembly GCA_013396025.1. Classification (NCBI taxonomy): domain Eukaryota; kingdom Fungi; phylum Ascomycota; class Sordariomycetes; order Hypocreales; family Nectriaceae; genus Fusarium; species Fusarium phyllophilum. The sequence goes on along the minus strand of JAAOAQ010000040.1, from coordinate 3,422 downwards.
TGGGGTTGTAGCACATCTCCAGAATAGCACCCTTTTGCTCCTTATCCAGGAATGTTTCTGTGACTGCGCGTGCGCGAATCTCCTCTTCTGTCTCGGGCTCAAAGTCCGGAACGCACGCTACAATTGCACCGGGTGCTTCAAGCCCCTGCGCTTGGGCTACATCCTTAACGTGTAGTAAACCCTCGCCGTAGCCGCGCTCAGCGCAATCGGCGATCACGGCGGTGACTTCTGCATCATCGCGGTTGACGAGGTAAATCGTCTTGACCTTCATCCACTTGCGCAGCGCGTAGATGGCACTTCTAGCGGCGCCGCCACCGCCGACTACCAGAGCGGGCTTGTTGTGGAAGACAGCGTCGGGGTTGTCGATGTTTTGGTAGAATGAGTCGCGGATGCCAATGACGTCTGTGTTTGCGCCGCAGAAGATACGGCGGCCGTCGCGCTCACGGATGAAGAGCGTGTTGCAGGCACCGACGTCGCGGCATTCTTCTGTGAGTTCATCTAGGTAAGGGATGATGGCGACTTTGTTGGGCATGGTAACTGAGGCGCCTATTCATCATCTCATCAGTATCTCAACTTAGTAAGTAAGTGAGTGGGTGGAACATACCGTAAAAGTCGGGATGTTGCGCCAACTCCAAAAAGCCAGGAATATCAGCTGAATCAAGTCTAACCTGACCCCACTTCAATCCCAAATCCTGATAAATAACATTATGAAGAAACGGCGACAGCGAAGCAGTCAATTTCTTGCCAAACAGGTATCCGTGGCGTTGGAGCTGTGAGACCTGGTTCGATTGGAGAGAGTCTCCAGAGACGGAGCCTTGCTCAGAGGAGATTTGTTGGACAGACATGATAGGTAGATAGTAGAAAGAGACAAGAGACAAGTGAGTAAGAAAGTGGCCTGATTGAGAGAATAATCCTGGAAAGTAGCGACGATAGATCTATTCAAGTAATAAAACCGTCCAGTAGCAGAGAACGCAATGGGAAAAAACCCCAGATCCTCGCTCCTCATTGCCCCCGCGCCGAAACCTCCGCCTCAGAGGGTTTATCCACTAAAGCTGGGGTCGCAATGCAAGAAATTACCGGGTCTCGACCTCCACCGTCGGATAAAGACTTAGCCACCTCGGGCCCGGGTAATGGATAAACATCACCTTCATCCCCCCATGATCTAAGTCGCATGGAAATTGCCTTATCATTTTTTAGACTGGGTATTTCCTCTTAAACGATTAACATGGCTTGGCTGGACTCGGCTGGTACCGCCTCGTGACGGCTTTTCAGTATGACGATGGATAAGGTAAGATCGAGATAGGACAACGGGGGTGGTATTGGATGAATGATTGATTGCTTTATCATCGAGTCTTGATCAGGGGCATTCTCCGCTCTGTAGATTCTATATCAAGTTGCCACAGCATCAGTCGTGGTTTGTCTTTCATTATTGTATCTATTACTGTTCATATAAGCATTCTACCATCGAGTGTCATTCACCATACTACCACTTATACCCATCATATCAGCGAGTTCATTACATCGGCCAAACACTATCGTCTGAGTACCGCAGCCATGGCTCACAAACCAAGCATATGCACAATGTCCCTAGGCCGTTGTTTCGCAGGCCACTCCCTCCCCCACAAACTCGACATGGCAGCCAAATACGGCTTCCAAGGCATAGAAGTCTTCTACGAAGACCTCGTCGACCTCGCCAAATCCCTCCCTGGCGGCGACACAGCCTCCAACCAAATCACCGCCGCCCGCACAATCCACGATCTCTGCACCGCCCGCTCCCTCACCATCATATGTCTCCAGCCCTTCATGCACTTTGGTGGTCTCATCGATCGTCAAGCACAAGCACAACAATTTGAAGAGCTCAAGTTGTGGTTTGAGCTATGTCATGCTCTTGAAACAGATCTTATCTTGTTCCCTAGTAGCTTTCTACCAGAGGAGCAACTTACGGATGATATGGATGTTATAGCCGCTGATTTCACGGTGGCTGCTGATATGGGGCTGGAGCAACAGCCGCAGATTAAGTTTGCTTTTGAGGCGTTGTGTTGGGGAACGAGGATCAACAAGTGGGAGCAAAGTTGGGATATAATCCAGCGCGTTGACCGTGAGAATTTCGGTATCTGCCTGGATAGTTATAACATCCTCGGTCGCATCTACGCCGACCCTGCAGCAGTAGGCGGCAAGACAAAGGACTGCGACACCGTTACAAAAGAGTCCATCAAACATATCCTCACAGACATCGACGTCAGCAAAGTCTTTCTAGTACAAGTGGCTGACGGCGAGAAACTCAATTCACCTCTGAACGAGAGCCACCCGTTTTACAATGCGGAACAACCGTCGCGGATGAGCTGGTCGAGAAACGCGAGGTTATTCTACGGGGAGACTTCGTATAATGCGTATCTCCCGTGTAAGCAATTACTGAGGGCTGTTGTGCAGGGATTGGGGTTTGAGGGGTGGTTGAGCTTTGAGGTGTTTAATAGGAGGTTTTGTGATAGGGATCAGATTGTGCCTGAGGAGACGGCCAAGAGGGCGGCTGAGTCTTGGGAGAAGATGAAGGTTGAGCTGGGGTTGAGAACGGCCGATGATGTTCAGCCGAGGTTGCAGGCCATGTTGTAAATAATTTCTGTTTTGTTTCATTGTTCATAATACCACCAGAATGCATTGTTACCATCATCTGTTGCTTCTATTTGATCAGTGAACACTCTATCACAACTCCATAACCACTCACTCTCACAATCTACCTTGGACTGTAAACAAACACTTTTAACATTCAACTTTCGATCAACTCTTTTAATTCCCTGATAATTTACAGCTTCGTCCTCAACTTCAAGTGCTTAACAGCATACTCAATCGCAGCACTATACCCAAAAACCCCCAACCCACAAATCACCGCCTCCGCCTTATCACACAGATAACTATGATGTCTAAAAGCCTCCCTCGCATGAACATTCGTGATGTGCACCTCCACAAACGGGATATTCACTCCCACCAGCGCGTCCCTTATCGCCACGCTGGTATGTGTGTAAGCCCCCGCGTTGATGATGATCGCATCCACGTTTCCTCGCGCTTCATGAATGCGGTCGACGATGGCGCCTTCGCTGTTGGCTTGGAAGGATTCTAGGCTGGATGAGAGGGACTCTGCTTGAGATGAGGCGGAGGATTCCACGTCGGCGAGGGTCGTTGAGCCGTAGATGTGTGGCTCGCGTGTGCCGAGGAGATTGAGGTTTGGGCCGTTGATGAGGAGGAGACGACGAGACATGATGGCTTGTGTATAGATGTCAATTGAGTTACTGTGTTGTTTACTGGGTATAATCTCGTCGAGTGTCACTTATCAATGATGCCTCGCAAAAGTAAAACTCCGCCAATTCCCCAGCTTTTCCCATCCCCCATCCCCAAACTCTCGGCATCCCCTGCCCGCGGTTAAGCCT